>CAKJVC010000059.1:0-195617 GCA_918026815.1 Chalara sp. BL73 | reverse complement strand
GTAACGGGTGCTGAATTGTGCGCGTCCTGGCCCACGAAAGCAGAGATAAAAGCACTGTCGAAGGATCGTCGCTGAGCTGGTGGGTAAAACGTGTGGTAGCTGGTAACAGCTGCTGTCGGCGACCCGGTTTGGGACCCGTTGTAGTGCCGGCCAAGACTTTCTTCCTACTATAGGGGAGCTTCTAGGCTGGTAGCGCTTTGAACCTTTAGTAGTCCGAGGGTTCTTCAGAATCATTTACCCGGGCATATAGGCTTCTCTGTGCGTTCGTTAAATAAAGTGGTTAAACAACGAATTGTCGGCTGCTTCCTTCCCTTTCCTCAATATCTCCAGGCTCTTCAAAAGTCAGGCTCGGAGCTTGAATCACTTGTTACCCCATCGTCCGGCGCATAGAAATAACCCTCTCGTTGGAAAAATAGCTTAAGCCTACTTCCTGAGAAAGTTCCTTTCAGAGCCACTCCGTCAAGCCCAAGCTCCTTAAACTTGTAGTACCCTTTGTCGTTGTTAGCGCTGAGTATTTGATATAGCCCTAGCCACCTGAAGTCAAGCTTTCTATTAAAAAACATATCGATTTCTCTGACAGAGTCATAACGAAGTACAATGTCGTCTTTCTGCAGCGGTCTAGCTCTGATCCTATGCCTGGCATCAAAAACTTCTTTCCCTTCTTGCCGTCGACGAGTTTTTCTGTACCTAGCTTCTTCGACATCCTCCCTTCTCATTTGGAATTGCTTCGCCCTTAGCTCAATAAGCTTAGAACGGTCCGTAATCTCCTCTGTAAAAAAGGGTCCTCCAAGTGGGGAACTTCGATTCTATTAGCAGAATGAGCTCTCGTCCGTATACCATATAAAACGGTGTGTACCCTGTAAGTCCGTGAACTGTAGTGCGTTCCGCAAATAAAACAGCTGCTAAATTGTCAACCCAGCTTCCTCCTAGTTTAGACAAAGGCGTTTTTCAGAGTTTTGTGACCACGTTCGATCATTTCATTTGCTGCAGCATAGTATGCGAAGACCTGAATCCTGTTCACTCTCCATTTCGAGAGTAATTCTAGCACTTCTCCTTTGAATTCTCTTCCGCTATCTACAACTATCCTTCCGAAAATACCATAGCGGCAAATAACGTCTTCCCAAATGAATCGTGCAACTGTAAAAGCATCTTTACTCGCAATAGCCCTTGCTTCGGGCCAGCCACTCATGTCGTCCCTAGCTACAACTAAGTACTTCTTCCCTTTTCTAAACCGGCATGTAAATAATATCAATCGCCCATTTTTCCATTAGCCCGTTCGACGCCGTAGAGTACATAGCTTCCTCTTCTTTTCCGGCCGCCCTGAATTGACATTCCTCGCACGTCTTGACGTAGTCTTTCACATCCTTATAGCAGCCGTGCCAGAAATATCGTTGAAAATTCTATGATAAGTGCTTTCTCTTCCTTTATGGCCGCTTTGGTGGTGTACATCCCGAAAGGATCCTGTCTCGGATCCGCTTGCTATCGACTACAAGCTTGATAGGCATTCCTTTCGTTGGCAAGCGCCACAATTTCCGTCCGTGAACGCCATATTTCAGTGCTTCCTTTTTGAACTTGCGGAATTCTGGAACACTCATGTCTTTAAGGCTTTCTGAGCGTTGTCAAATAGCGCGCTATCCTGATAGATTCTTCACTGTACTCAGAACTGGAAATAGGTGTTTCGTACTCAAGTCCTTCCGAGCTTGACTCGATTCCGATTTCTTCGCTACGTAAAAAGCCACTTTATCTTTCATTTCTTGAAGTATTAGCTTTCTACTTCGCAACTCAGGATCTGTTTCATGCTCGGAGTCAGTGTTTTGTTCTGAGTCGACAATTTGTTCCGGAGCCTATGTCTTGTTCGGTTTCTACAGGGCATATTTCGTACGCTCCTAGTTCCGCCAGTATCCAATCGTCAATATCTTCGCTCTTTGAGTCGGTATCTTCAGGGTGAGGAGGTCTTCTTGACAGCGCATCAGCGGCTGTATGCTGTTTTCCGGGCACATGCCGTACTTCAAAAATCAAATAGTCGTATCCAGGCAAGCCACCGAGTAATCAAGGCTCCTGGGTGATCCGTAGCGGCTCTATTCAGCTGTGCTACAAGCACATTCGCATCTGTTTCCAACACAAAGTGGATTGCAATAATCCAAACTTGCAATTTCTTCAAAATCTTGAGAACGCCTCTGCACTCCCGTTTTGTAGCGTCGTAGTTGCGCTCGGCTTTCGACCAAGTCCCGCTTTCATATCTAGCAGGCCTAACTCTGCCTGATGCGAGATCCCTTTGGCCTAAGTAACCACCATAGCCATCCAAGCTGGCATCTACTCCTACAACAATTTCTCCGGCATCCGGCCCATAGTCGATCCGGATAAGCACCGGCGCTGTAACCATAGCGTTTTGTAGCGTCCTCATAGCTACTCCCTGGACTTCAGGATCCCAATGCCATGTAACACCCTTTTTCATCAAGTCGTAAATAGGTGCCGCAATAGTGCCGAAATCCTTCACCCAAATCCGGAAATACACGCACAAGCCTATAAAAGCTTTGGCTTCCGTAACGTTTTCAGGTGTTTTCCAGTTCATAATTTTGACGACTTTGTCCGCAGAAGGCTCTTTTCCTTTTGAGTTGCATACGAAGCCTACAATATTCAGCCCGTCTCTGCAGAATTGAGACTTAGGGCCTATAGAGCCCCCTGCACGCTCAATTCGTTCCAGCGTTTTGTCGAGGTTCTGAATATGCTCAAAAATATACCGTCGTATTCCGGGCAACACTTCCTCCCCGTTATAATCCGTATAGGGTCCTTTAACGCCTATGTCGTCTAGGAAAGGTACAGCTATTTCAGGACAGATTGCGGCTAGAACAAGCATCATGATCCTTACGCATTCTGCAACTGAATTCGTAGCGCCTTGGGGTAATGTTGTGTATCTCAGCAATCCGAGTGGTGTAAAGAATGCTGTCATATCTCTGCAAATAGGATGTAACGTCATTTGATCATATCCGGAGTATAAGTCAACTAGGCTTGCAATATAACACCCTGCAAACTCATCAGCAAATTCGTCGACAGAAGGAGGTAAATTCGCGTCTCTCAGTGTAACAGCATTCATAAACGTTGCCGAGTTAATCAGCCTGTAATCACCGGGCTTCTTTTTAGCAACCAAAAACCATGAGTTCCGATATGGCCCATCACAGTACTCCAGCACGCCGCGATCCAGTCTTTCTCTAAACATTTTTACCACTAAAGGTTTTAATGCTTTTGGAATAGGAAAACTCGCTGCTTGCCATGCTGTGTGTTCTATTGTTTTGATCACAATAGGTGGTGATACATCCTCATGAAATCGTCCGCATTCAGACCAGTCGAACGCAAAAACTTTTTCTCTGTTAATCAGGACTTCTTCCAAAAACTTCCTTTCCGCAGGCTGCAGCATATCCCCGATATTTAGATCTTTTAGTCTTTCAGGCGTAAGTCTTGACTCTCTAGGAATGTCCGAAAACCTGGGAATAATATGTTCTTGATATATTCCAACTTGTTCTTGAAAAACGTCTCTTGCTTTAGATCTCTCATACCAGTCTTTTCTGCCTCCGGGAGCATTGCCTACTCCGTCAGCTTTATCAACTGGATGGATCTTTTTGTCCTTTGTTTTGTATGCAGTATTCACGCTAAAGTACCGCGTTGCTCTCCTTCTGTAAGGAAAAGGCGTGTAATTGGGGTCAAACTCTGTCCCCACAAAATCCAAAACTAAATGAGTGTCTGTGTTCCACGAATTGCCTATAAGCCCGTCCCCTCCCTCAAAAGGGTAGAACTTGTCCCCAAGTTCTTTAAGCACTGGAACAAGCTGAAAGCTTCCTTGAAACATCTCTGCGTTTGTTGTACAAAAGCCATCTATAGCTACGCAGTCAGCTACAGATGTTGCTAGTTTTCCGAATCTGTCGTATATCCGTCATCACTATCGGACTCAATCATTCCGATAGTGTTTTGAGCCCGACGCATTACAGCGTTCTTTGCGGATTCCGTTTCGGTATTTGTCTTTACTGTAGTGATCAAGCCAGTCCTTGGGTCTCGAATAGAAGCAAAAACAGGGCCGTCAGGAGAATCTCTAGGATAGCGGAACACTACTCTGGCTTTGCGTATAAATGGAAAGCCTAGAATCAGCTTGAAACCAGGAGAGTCCATAATATAGAATCGGGTCCTTATAGCTGCATTGCCAATAGTAACCGGCAAATTGTCTACGAACCCTACAAATTTCGACGTACTTCCTGTAATAGTCTTTAGAGCCATATTGTCGTTCCGAGTAATAGGAATGTCCACTCTTGTCGCAACTTCTAGCGTCATCAAGCTAACCTCGGCGCCCGTGTCAAGCGTAGCTCTAATGTCTACAAGCTTTGAGTGCCCTGCTAGTGTAATAACAACTTTTGGCGTAGGGGAATGAACTTCCGAATATCCCGAATAAGACTCCACTAAGCCGAAACCAACGTCAGCCGTGCTTTTGCTGCAATCTACCAGCTCCCCTAAGCCTATGATGCTTTCTTTAGGCGCTTGCTCAGCAGCTGTATTAGAGTCAATACTAGAGCAAATTACTAGTTCTCCCAGGCCTATCATGCTTTCCTCAATAGGTGCATGCTCCATTTCCGCATCCAGGGTTCCTTCTAGGGTTCTAGGCCGTCTTTTTAGAGAGCAAGGCCGGATCTGCTAGCGACAGCAGTTCCCCTAAAGTAAATCCTTCGGGAATCGATTTCTGGGTCATAAGTTTTGCCAGCGAACTCTCATGACTGTAGCCAAGCCTGGCCAGCGCACTCGCTACAGTGGGCTTCAATTTTTGAGCTTTCGTAGCCTTTCGCTCCAGGCTAGCTTTTTCCGGCTCTTTAGGCTTGTTCTCAGGAGAATCTTCCTGAAAACGTACCGTTCTCAGCTGCGGTGTTTTAACTACACCGTGCTTCGCCTGCTCTTGAAGCTTTTGCTGTAGTGTAAGCTTAGAATCATATGGTGCTTGACGCTTTGCTTTTTCTGGTGGATGGCCTGACTTCTACAGGCTCTATCCCGGCTTCTTTTGCAATGAAGTTTTGCACCCAAGCACTCGTCTCATCACTTAGCTCCGTTTCTGTCAGTATGTCGCCAGTCTCACAAACGTAAGTTTCAATGTTGTTAACCACGCTTTCTTTCCTGGCTTGAGCTCCTTCTCTACTAAACCGGGCTTCTTCCTCCAAGGCTCGTTTTCTATTTTCAGGAATGTGGCTAAATTTGGTATTGATAGTTCGCGCTATAACTTGGTCCCGGCGCGGAAGGTCGTTGCTGAACTGTACAGGTATTGAAGTCTTTCCGGCTTCCCAAGGTCCTAAGCAAATATAGTGATCTTCATCAGACTCATGAATAACGCCTAGGCCAATAAACCTTTTGTAGTCGTGGCACTGGTTTATATATTTATGAGGCTCTTGAGGTCTCATATCACTTGATTGCTGATTCCTGCACCACTTGCAAGTATCGTCATCTCGGAACCCTTTTTTCTTTGCGAATCCTCCGTAGCCGACTTCATATTCTTCAGCATAATCCCTTTCCAAATGGTTGAGGTTAGCTATTCGAGCTTTTTGCTGAGCTCGCTCTGCAACAACCTGCAAAATTCGCAAGCGTTCCAAGCCTTCTGTAATGTTGTCTATCTCCTGGTCCGTGACTGAACGGTTTTCTAGAGATTTTTCTCTGACAAGAGGCAAAACAGCTTTGTTGCGTTCTTCTAGTCTTAACGTCGAAGATGCCGAAGTTGCTGAGCGAGTTCCTTCAAACACAAATGGAGTGCTCATTTCCAGGCTATCAAACCCTGTAGGCAGCTCTCCCATTCCTTGTTCTTGTACCAAATCATCCATTTCCCTCAATACTGCACATCCGTTCTCAACGTACTCATAGACTTCTTTGTAAAGTCTAATGCTTTCAGTACCCAGTTTCCCAGGCCCTGCCGCATATTTAAGAGCTCTTGCTCGCAGACCATGAGGCAGCCCATATAGAAACTTAAACGTCAGCATTTTGTCCGTGATAACTTTTTCTTTCCAAGCATCTTGATCCCGCTTGGTTGAACCCTTTGCAATAGGAGTATATCTGCCCCTGTGTCACGTGACCTTGATCACCGATAGTTTTGAAATCTTTGACGTATTTGTCGAGGTATGCGATAGTATATAAAAGTTGCTCCGAGTCTTTGTACCGATACTCTTTCAACAGTTCCTGTTGAAAAGCTTCCCCACGTCACAGTTGAGTCACTGTACCCGCCTAGCTGTTCAATCTCTTTCTTCAGCTGCACCGAAGCGTACTCTGCCGCCCTTTCTTTCTTTTCCTTGTCATCCTGGATTCCATGATCCTTGAAGCTCCTGTTAAGAAACTTGAGGTACGCAGTAACCTCCTTACCGCTGAAAAAGGGACTGCCATATCCTCCAGGTACCGGCATAGGTTGAAAGTAAGCACGGTCATATGCTCGGCCCGAGCTTGTAGAAGCAACCGATTGCCCTTTAGGCTTTTTATGCTTGTGTGATTTGTCGGAGGATGAGCCTGAAGTAAGATCCTCAGGCGTTGCCTCAGGCTTCTCAACTGTAAATGTAGAAGACATTGTATGTAGTGTAGGTGCTGTAACAGTAGTAATAGGCAAAAGATTGTTTTGTTGAAAAGCTTCTAAGCGTGGAGAAAAAAGTTGATGTAACCAGTCGTTGCTGTCAAAGCAATCCATATACTTGATAGCACGTAAGGATAGCGGTACAAGAAGCCTTTTTGTAGTAAGTCCCTGTAACGCTCAAACTTTAATAACGTCCATTGTTTTGCCCGAGAGTTTGAGGCTTCTTTAGCGAAACTTCTATGCTGAAACTCCCTCAACGGAACCTCTTTATGCCGTTGATTAGCGTATAGCCCGGTTCATGCCGAAGCTCTGTGGCTTTTTGCTTTCTGGTGTGACTTTGATCACCGTACTGAATTCCGGTACTCCTGGGCCTCCCACTTCCTGAGCGTTGTACAGGCGCTCGGCCTTAGCGTTTGCACGCTGACTCTCATTCTTAGGATGTCGTCCAGAAGGGTCGCCTGCTGGCAGAGATCACTAACTGAATAGGTCCCTGTAGGCTGTTGTGACGCCTTTCAAACTTCGCGCTGCTTTCTTAGAAGCCTGTAGCGTTCTTCCCTGTATTACAGAGGCATCGCTGTAGTGCTCCCTATCGAGTAGCCCGTCAGTAAAGCGTATTTGGGGGGTGTGCCGGTGCTCCCTTTTCTGCTTTCTCGCACCGCATATCGCGTCTATAGGCTTCGCTGTTGCTACAGAGAGTGCCTGATCCCCTGCGTAGGTCACCAAAATACATGTGGCGGGGAACATGCTGAGAGCAAGAACAGCAACAGGATCTAGCACAAAACTCATAGGCGTGATAGCGGTGGCTGTAGCATACTGGAGAGAGCACCGGCGAGCCTAAGCTCTATATAATAGATAAACGTCAATAGCTTATAAGGGTGTAAAATATAGAAGGGTGGAAAAGTGTGTTGTATTGATGATGATGCGCCTCCCTACCGGAAGCGCAGGTTATATACAACTCATGCTCCTCAGGTCACATGACTGACCACTCATGAGTATCACGTGACAGAGTGTGAAAGGAAAGAAAATCGTCCCCACCACAGTAGTTTATGCGAAACGATTACTTCTTTAAAAAAAGTATATACGAAGTTTTTTACTGTATTTAATTCGCAGTATAAAACGAGTATTATATATTTCGTTAGTTTTTTTACTACAACTAGAATAGAATCGTATTTTACTTTTGTTACTAAATTTTTGAATTTTAAAAGCTTAACAATAAAGTTTTAAAATATTGATTTTTATAGTATAAGTAATATCGAAATTGTTTGCATTTGCTTATAAAAAGCTCGGCGTAAAGCTTTGTTTTTAATACAAGTATTACAACTACTAACTACCGTTTTTACTATAGCTTTTAGTTTTAAGCACTAAAAAGTTTTCGCAATTTTTTTATACGTTTTTTTAATTTTTTAGTATTTGTGTGCAGAAAAGCTATATTGTTTTTTAACGAAGCTTTTTTTGATTTTTTCAAGTATATACAGCTTTTTTGTTTTTTTTTGTTAAAAGATTTTATTATTTTTTTTATTTTTTTCGAAATTTTTTTTTAGCATTCGTTGTACGCTTAAATTTCGTTTAGCGCTGTTTTTGAAGCGTGCTAACTATAGTTCGGTAAAGTTATGTTTTACTGTTGCTGCAATTTTTTTTATATTTAAAACAAAGTTTTTATTTTCGAGCTTTTTAAACAAAGCTGTTTTTTAGTATATTTTAAAATTTTCGTACTTTAGTTTTTTGCTAAACGCGTTAACTTTCGCGTTGTTTGTTTTGTTAACGTGCTTAATAACTAAGTCGAATCTTGCTAGTTTTTTAGTTTATTTAGCTAATTTTCGATTGTTTAAAACTTTAGTAATAGTAAAAGTTCGAAAATTTATATAGTCGGTGTAAATAGTAATTGTGAATTTTGCTTTTTGTAAGTAAATACGCTAGTGTTTTAACGCTTTTACTATTGCAAGCAGTTTTTTTTTATAAATATTGTAGTTTTGTTTTGCTAACGATATTGTTTTTAAAAAGTAAGCGACGAAATGTAGTTTGTTGTTGTCGTTTTTTTAGAAGTAAACTGCTTTTATTGTTGTATTTAAAGCATTAGTTTCGACTATGCTTTTTTTATTTTTGTTATAGTGTTAAAAAATTAGTTTTTTAGCGAATTTGTTTTTAATTTTTCTAAAAGTTGCTTTTTGATTTATTTTTTATTCGAAAAGTACGTTTTTTTTAGTTAGCTGTGTTAAAAAGTAAACTAACTCTGAATATTTTTTAATAAATTGTCGGCAAAAGTTAGCGAACTTTAAGAATAATTGTACGTTTTTAACGTTGCGTAGTAACTTTTATTTTTGAATATTTCTGATTTTAATGAAATTTATAGCGAAATACTCGGCTTCGACAATGTATTTTAAGAAATTTATTTTAGTAATACTGAATTTACATTTTGACAACTTTAAGCAGAAGTTTACTTGCGCGAACTTTCGCATAACTTGTTTTACGTGCTTTTTGTGTTTTTTTAGTTTTTTCGAGTAAATTAAAATATTGTCGAAATAGTATACGACTGTTTTTTATAAGAATTCTTTTAAAATGTTTTCGTTTTGCTTTTAGCAAGTTGCAAAAGTATTAGTTAAACCGAAAAGCATAACTGTATATTTTTATAGTTTCGAAAGTAGTATAAAAGCTGTTTTTTATTTATAGCTTTTTTTGATTTGTATTAAAGCGAACAAACTTTTTTAATTAAGCTTAGTAAATATTTTTGCTTTAGTTAAACTGTTTCGCAGATACTAGCTGCTAAACATAAAGTATACATTTTTTTATTGTAATGTTGTTTAAGCTACAATAGTTTACGCAAAATCTTTTTTTGAAGTCTTTTTTTTTTTTTTTTTTTTGCGTGCTAGTAGTATATTCGATACTGCCGGTAATTTGGATTTTTTAATTTATTTTTTTTTTGCTGATTTTTTTACATATTTTTTAAGCGTTTTTAAAGTTTGTAAATTATGTAGTTTTAGTTTTTCAAAAAGTAGCTTTTTTTTTTTTTTTAAATTAATCTTATAATTCTATAGCTAATGTTTTAGCAAAGTACGTATATTTTGTAAGTCTTTAAACAGTTATGAAAATTCTTTATATAGTACAAGTATTTAGTCGAATACGTTTTTCGCGCTTCGCTGTACTGAATTTTTAAATTCTCGAAGTTCCGGCTTGAAAAAAGCGGCGCTAGCTTTTTTTTTGCTATGCGTATTTTGTAAGTTACTTTTTACACAAGTGTATTTGTTAAACTAAATACTGTCGTTCGTTTAGTCTATGTTTAAGTTGTGCTTTTTAACTTAAAAAATTTTGAAAATAACGTTATGTTTTTCGATTAGTATAACGTTTAATACTATTTTTTCGGTGTGCTTTTTTAGCATAACTATTTTTATAAGCAAAGTTTTTTTTTTGACTTATTTATTTGTGTTAACGTTTTTTTTATTTATTGCCGTTACTTGATACAGTTTTTTTTTGTATATAGTTTTAATAGCTTTTTTCTAAATATACTTCGTGTTAATATACGTGTTTATTGCTTTAGTATTAATTATAACTTTAGTGTTTCTGTTTTTAAGTTTTACTTCTTTTTTGAGCTAGTACAGTTTTAACGTGGCTGCTGTTTGTTTTAGTTTTTGTTCGCGAATAACGTTGCTGTATATAGCGTTTAACTATATTCTGTAATCGAGTTTTTTTTTTATTAGTTTGTAAAGTTTATTTTTTTCCAAATAATTAAGTTTTCGTTTTTTATTTTCTGCGAACATTTTGTAGTTAAAGTTTCTAGTTATTTTACACTAAAAGCGGCGTTTTTTTTGTTTAACTATTATTTTTTAAGTATTACTTTTTTTTAAGTGCTGTTTTAGTTTTAAAAGTTTTTTTTTAGCTGCGTATTTTTCGATAGTTTTTTTATTTGCTAGTTGAAACGCTACACAGCGTTCGTTTTCGTATATAATTTCGGCTTTTATGCCGAAGAGTTTTGTGTTTATGCTTTTTTTTTGCGGTTTTTTTTAATAGTCAAGCTTTTTTATATTTGTCAAAAAAAACTATGCTTTAGTTCTTTTTTCGAATAAAGCTAACTTTTATTTTTTACTAACTTTTGAGTATAGTTTTAGCGTTAGCGCCGAGCTTATAGTTTTTAAAGCAAAAAAGCCGAGCTCCGAAAGTTGTGTTGTTATTTTTATGTTTTCGAGTTTTTTTTCGAAAAACTTATAAAAAATTTTTCGTGCTTTATATTTTTTTATACGTTTTTTTACACAAACTTTTTTAATTTAAATAGTATTAGCTTGTTTTTTACTGCTGTTTTTTTTGTGAAATAAAACTATATGCTTTTTTTTGCTGTAAGTGTAGTACAGTTTGTTTTTTTTTTTGTGCTATATTTTTTTTTTAAATATAAATTTCTTTTTTTTCGTAACGTTTAGCTTTATAAACTCCGGCTAACAGTTTGGCTTTTTTTTTAAGTTATGCTTCTTTTTTTTGTTTTTGTAGTACTAGCGTTTTTTTATAAATTTCTGATTTTTGTGAAAATTACTAATTTTGTTGTTTATTAATACGGACATTTCGATTAATGATTTTATGTTCGTAAAGTTGTTTATCCGGGCGAGTTCGGCTTAAACGTAAACTTTAAGCTTTTTTATGTAATAGCTAATTAAAGCTTAAGCGTTTTAGCCGGTTTAAACAGCGTGTTTTTTAAATTCTGTAGCGTAAGCAATAGTCGTTTCTGTTTGTTGTAAGCTATACAAATGTCGTTTAGCAGTCTTTTTTTTATTTATGTTTTTAAATACGGTTTTAATTGCTTTTTTGAATTTCGACTATTTTTTTAACGCTATTTTAGTAGCTGCTATATATTTGTCGATGTTTTTGTTATGCTAGAAATAGTTTTTTAAAAGCGGCATAACTTACTTGGCCGCGTTTTTTTTAAAGTAAAAAGCAACGAACAAACAGTAGGCTTTTTTATAAAAAAACTTATTATTATTAAACTTTTAATAAATCTTTATTTGCAGAAAAAAAGTTTTAAAATCTTTTTTGTTTTCGTAGTACTTGTTTAGCAAAAAAACTTTTAAAGTTTCCGAAACTTCGACTTTAGTAAATTCGACGTCGAAAAGCTCGATATTTTCGTTTTTGTTAGTAGCAGTAGTGTTTAAAATAACTACTTTTTTTTTTGCTTTTTGTTTTGCTGTACTAGCGAAAAAACTTTTCGTGTTAAGTATTATGTTGCTTAGTTACTTTAAAACTAAAAATGTTCAAAGTGTAACGTACGAAATAGTTTCGAGTTTAAGTCGCTAAGCTTAAAGCTCGTCGGTTAGTATAGTATATATGAAATAAACTAAACATTGCTTTTTACTAAAAAGTGAAACGTTACAAGTATAACAAAAACTATATTGCTAAACTATAATAAAAGTTGAGCACGAAGCTTTTAAACTATAAAACTACAACTACTTATATACTATAGTTAAGCTGGAGTTTTTTGGAGTTTTTAGAGTTTATATAAACTCTTAAAACTCTTCCAGACTTCATCACGTGACGTAGTCGCGGTTTCCGGGGTTTATAAGCCGTCTGTTTCTTTACCCACTTAAAGTCCTAGGACACTGGCTGATCCTGGGACCCACATCCCTAGGATCCCCATTGGTCCTGGGACGCCAGAGCGTCCCGGGGCTTCCCTCCTGGGGCCTCAGCGGGTCCCAGGATTCGGTTCGTGACACGATAATTGGTCGGGAGCCAATTACGTAATAGGGCATATATGCGTACCACTTCGTACAGAAAGTGTTAGTTAATTAAACTACCTTCAATGTAAAAAGTGAGTTTAAATTAAAAATGCACTTTATTACTTGCTGTATAATATATGTGTAGAGAGTCAATATCTACTTTGCATCAAAACTGTTAAGGGCAAAAAGAGATGGGGAAGCGCTATGGCGACGCTAAGTAATAACCTCGGCATGTGGGAAACCACACCAAAGTGCGAAAGCAAATCGGAAAAAGCAAGATTTAGTTGTTATACCAATTTAATCCCTATTATTGCCTTACGATTCCCTGTCTATTTGTCGCTCCCCGCCTACAAAAAACAAAAACACAGTATAAAATACAAGCACTGCTATTGCAAAGCTTGTTGTAGACCTAGCACAAACACCTAAACACGCAATCGTACTCCCAAGTAATCATTGCACCTTTTTAGCCCTCGTGGTGCAGTGTTAACAATTGGGGTTAAGTTTATTTATGCCTTGTGACTAGTATTTAAGGTCACGTGCCGAGACCAGATATGACAAAATACTCTACTAAGTATTGATAGATTTAAAAGGTAGCAATATTTAATGGTGGTAAAAGTTAAAAGTTTAGATACTTAATTTTCTCCTCGCACGGAGATAGACCGACGGCACCATTCTCCCCACGAACAGGGAAGCAGGATTTCAAAATGCGCACGGGCACCTGTAGGCAGGAAAGGCTCTTTACTCGGTATATTTATGGCAATTGCACTAAACTATCTAAATGCCCGGGTTCTCGTTCCTTGAAAGCCGACGAATAATTCTTCTTTCATAGGGAGTACCGCAGCCCAAACTGAGCTTCTTCTAGAGACGTAAAGATATCTTACAGAAGACCCCCATCCTCCGGCCGCACGGGTAGCCAAACGGATTTGGAAGCATTCTTCCGTACGAGTCTACTTGCAGAGTACAGGTCACAATCCTTTGAACAAGAAATCAGGCACTATGGTTTCAGTGGAGCAAACAGTGCGCCTCAGATACATACATCAATGGTTGTCTAAAATACTGACAATTCTAGCAGATCATAAACCAGCTTAATGCTAACTGGGTCTGGATACCTGATTGGATTGACTGCTCAACCAGCAACACCGCTGGACGTATAGTCAATTTCACTCGCCAATTCAGCCTCGACTCCCCACCTGTCACGGCCCTTTTGCATTTTTCAGCAGACACACGGTATAAACTCTATATCAACGGGACAAGGGTCGCTGTCGGACCAAGTAGGGGCAGCTCATTAATCTGGTACTATGACACGCTCGATATTGCGCAGTACCTCAGCAGAGGGGAAAATGATATCAAATTCGTCGTAGTTCGATATTTTGCATCTAATCGAGCAGCGATGCCTTTTGAGCGGACCTCATTCCCTGGCTTAACCGTGGTTGGAAACATTAACACTGGTTCAGTAGTCGTGGACCTCTGTTCCAGCAAAGATTGGCTGGCTCAGGTGGATGAAAGTATACTATTTCCTATGGGGCTGATAGACGATGGCTTCCTCCATGTAAGAACTTATTGCCTCGTTCGCTCCAGTATATCTCAGAGTAGTATTAACAGCCACTCATCAGATCAACGAACGTGTCTCTCCTACTGCTCTACGTTCGCCTGTCGCTCCCATGCTATATGGTATGAAGACGCTGAATGGTGACCTTCTTCCCTGGCGCTTAAGACCACGTCCCATTCCCATGCCTACGGAGAGCAGAGCTGTTGTCAACATTATCAAGGCGTGCGAAAGCATCGTCTCTGTGGATGATTGGTCTAATTATCTTTTCCAATATGGGCCGCTGCTTCTCCCCAGCGACTCCTTCCATACCATTGAATTGCAAGCAGATGTCCACTCGACTGCTTTCATACGATGGACTTTCACGGCAGCCAAGCAATCTCAGATCCGTCTGAAGATAACATACTCAGAAGGTTACGAGCTCGAACCTCGCGGCTATCCCTTCTTTCGTACTAAAGCCGACCGCCTGGATGCAGAGCACGGCCATCTCCTTGGACCTTACGACGCTGTTACTTTAGATCTCCCTGAAAAGGAGACCGTCATCTACGAACCCTTCTGGTTTCGTACCTTCCGTATCCTGCGACTTGAATTCACCGTAGGTCCCACGCCAGTCGGGCTGTCGTCATTTGAGGCGGCACAAGTAAACTACCCACTTTCCGTGAAGGGGAGCTGGAAGGAGCCCGGAAACTTGCACAGTGAGAGAATCTGGGATGTTTCGATTAGGACAATGCGGAACTGCATGTTTGATGGGTACTCTGACTGTCCTTTCTATGAGCAGCTTCAGTAAGTCCGCTACCAAGCCTTTTTTAGTGGCAAATCATTAATCTAGCTGATAGGTACTCTGGTGACACTCGCTCAGTTGCACTGTTTCACTACCTTCTTAGTGGCGATGACCGGCTCATGCGACAAGCCATCACCAACTTTGCCGCATCAGTGACTTTTGAAGGCCTCACGCAATCTCGTTTCCCATCACACGTCCCTCAAATTATTGCCGGATTTTCTCTCTATTGGATTCTTCAAGTATGTGATCATTTCCTCTTCTTCGGTGACAAGACCTACGCCCGCTCTTTCCTCCCGCGAATCGACGGCGTCTTGGACTTCTTTGACTCGCATGTCGATGAGATGGGTCTTGTTAGTGGCCTACCGTACGACGTGTGGCAGTATGTCGACTGGGTCACGACATGGGGTGCGACGGACGAACACCCTGACAAGGGAGTCCCTACTTCAGGCAGGAGGTCAAACCGGCATACATATTTCAGTATGCTTTACGCCTTTGTCCTAAAGCAAGCAGCATTGCTATCGCGACAAGTCGGTCGACCCGCTCACGCAGATGAGTACGAATCACGAGCAGATCTTCTGCTGGCCGCGATTCGAAAGCATTGCTACGACGGCAGCTTCTTCACAGATTCCACCGCCGACATTGCGGACGACTCGGCTTACTCTCAGCATTGCCAGGTCTTTGCCGTCCTGTCAGGTGCTGCGCAACCACTCGATTACGCCCGCCTCCTGACAGAGTCATTTGCTAAACCTCACTTCTCCAAATGCTCCTATATGATGAAGTTTTATGCATTTCGGGCATTTGCGCTCGCCGGTGACGAAGTATATGAGTCGTCGTGGGACAGCATGTGGGACCCTTATCGACAGATGCTGGCAAACAACCTCACCACCTTGGAAGAGGATGACGTGCGACAACGATCGGATTGTCATGCGTGGGGAAGTGTGCCTGTATACGAGTATTGTACGGAGTTGGCAGGAATACGCCCCATAGCGCCGGGATCGGCCAAGGTGCTCTTCAAGCCGCGCCTGCTGCTGAGCCAGGCTGTGGAAGCAAAGGTAGCACTGGGCAAGAGTAACCTGGCTACAGTGCTCTGGAGAACCGAGAATTCTGGGAAGAAGCACGTGGAATTACGGCTAGAGAAGGCAGTGGAGGTCATAAGTAAACTGCCCGGAGGCAAGGAAACTGAGCATGGCATGGTTGATCGGCTTACACTGGTCTACGATGCTTGAGCCATTTGAGGCTGGTTTACGTCTCCCTTGTAAGTCTGTCTTGAAACACAGATAAAGCAGTGAGGTTCTCATCTGACAAACAAAAGCAAATGTGTCTATATGTCTATGTGTCTATATGTCTATGTGTCTATATGTCTATGTGTCTATCTGTGAACATGATATAAGACCATGACTGTACGAGAGCACGAGTGAGGTCGAATACGACTTGGATATAATGATTGATTACAGGGAGAGAAGGGAAGCTCTGGCCTAAGCTATATGTCGCGGTGCTCTTAAGCATGTGCACCCTTTCGACCTGAGTCTCAGAGAACCTTAGTGTTAGATCACGTAACTGGTCATGAGAATCCTCGAGATCATAAAGTGATTTAGCACCACGAATGCCCTAAATAGGCACGTAGTCATTCTTTAGGAGTTTCGTGCGCAACTCAAATATGATTCTTTAGACTTGGTAACGGGTTATTACTTGGGCTAGACGTGAAGCCCCTACTTCCTTCTGGCCAACCTACAGTCGTAGTAGTTATTCTATCACAGAACGCGTAGACCGTTACACCACGTATACAATATCCATAACGGTGCAGCTGAACTGACAACTTAGCTGCAGTGTATTGTAGAGCCCATTGAATGCGCGTATTTCCCTGGATCACATCCCTTAAAGCTATAGGGTAAATAGCTACGATCTGAGGCCCTTTATCCCACCCCTTAAAGATTGGAGCTTACCCACATTACGCCCGATCTTCAGTCAGGCTCAAGGTCACATGATCACCACAAGGATCTCACCGAAAAAAAAGAGATATTTCATTTTATAGATTTCTTCCGTTTTCAGATTAATGTTAAGACAGCTTAAATCTTGGACGGTCTAGCAAGAATGTGACTCGCCTGCAGATAACCCGAGGATGCTTCCTTCCTGGTCGAGGACCTTGGAGGAGGCTATCCGTGGTTAGGTTTCCGCTTGTCCCTCCACCCCATCCCGAGACTTCCGCCTCCGGGACATTTACAAGCGAGACTATTTCGACCCGGGGATACCCCGTACTTACAACCGACGCCATTTCTGACGCGGGATTGTATTCCCACATTGATCAATCAATTTTAGCTGTGGCTTACGTGGCGTACATGGAGCACGGGGTATGGGGTCTCCACGTGCGGAAGCATGGAGAGAGTCCCCAGGAGATAAACAGCCATGTATGACCATTTAAAGTAACTCCAAAACCTCCACGAGCAATTACTTGTTCAGGTACTCGGAGCTCATATTCGACCCTTTTCCATCTTCATCACTCCCACCTTCATCACCATGGCGAACCACCAAGCAGACATCCATAACTCGCCCGATATTGTTATGTCCAATCTCGAAGACGGTGGGCGAAAGGATCATGTGAGTATCGAGCATTGTAACATTGCTGAAGAAGTCTCGAAAGTCGTTGCCCCCCAGATGCGCTTGAAATCCGACGACCTCGGTGTATGGGAGAGTGTTGGGCGATACAAGTGGATCATAGGTGTAGGTATGGCTGCGGCATTCAGCGCATCCTTGGATGGGTACCGTAAGTCTAGCACTTTCTGGTCAGATTTCTGGTTCTCTCGTCGTACTAACTCAGCCGTCTGGCTATGGATAGAAATCAGTCTCAACGGCGGAATCGTGTCAAACAAAGGGTTCATTAGGCAATTTGCCAGCCCTGGTACAAAGATCATCAAAGGGCAGTATGTCTCCGCCTGGGGAGGAATACAATCTGCTGGCCAGGCGATCGGCCAAGTCGTGAGTCTCCTTGAGTTGTCCCAGCCTATGTCTCCTGCGAACCATCCTGACAATTTATAGTTCCTTCAGTTTGCCACTGATGCACTAGGCCGAAAACCAGCCCTTCTTATCCTCTGGGTCTTCCTTGTAGCGGTTAGTTTTTATATTCTCTTTTGAAGCTTCATATGCTCTAGATATGACCCACAAAACTAACACCTTGCGCGTTCATAGAGCGTCCTTGCAGAATCATTCGCTACGCATTGGGACCATTGGCTTGTGGCCAAGCTTTTCTCAGGCGCTGGTGTGGGAATGCTGCAGTCCACTATGCCCGTCTATCTATCTGAGATAGCACCGACTCAGTTAAAGGGATTCTTGATTAACGCATATACCTTGTGAGTCTTCCGCCACCGCCACCCCGAAAATGAAAATTAGCGTAGGGTTATCTGCATACTCAGATCGTACAACAACACAGCGGCTGATATCGTGGTCTTAGTTGGTTTGTCATAGGCCAACTCTGCGGATCTATTGCCCTGAACAGGCTCAACGCCAGTGATCCTTACGACTTCCGTACGGCCATCTATACTCAGGTAAGAAGTTAGGGATGTTCCAAGAGATGGACCATTTAGCAAGAGAGATAGACTAACCAAGTCCAGTGGGCGATGATCGGAGCCATGTTGATCATCTTCGTCCTTCTCCCGGAAAGTCCCTGGTGGCTTGCTGGTAAAGGGAATCTCCATGGTGCTGAGAAGGTGCTCTCTAGGTACAATGGGCACATTGAAGACTACAATGTTCAGGAACACATCGTCAGTCCGCCATCCGACATTCACTTAAGAACTTCAGCTTCGCTAACGTTTGCCAACTCTTGTCGAACAACAGGATGTAATGACTGCTACCATTGAAGAGGAGCGCCATCTTGCCCAACGAAATTCGGAGGAAGGAATGTGGGCTATTTTCCGTGGCCGAAACCTCATCCGATTCCTCATCGCAGCATGGCCTAAAATCACCCAGCAATTAGTTGGTTTAACTGTTTTCAATACCTACGCCACGTATTTCTGTGAGTCACTATTATGCCAAATCTTTGACAGATGACTCACAGCTGTTGAAGTCCAATATGCTGGGAACAACAACCCTTTCCTCGTCACTGTCATCCTTAGCTGCGTGCAAATTCTTTCGATGATCATCACAGCCACATTCACTGATCGACTTGGTCGTCGGCCACTTACGGTTTACCCCTATGGCGTCACCGCCTTATCCCTACTATCTCTGGGCATTGTCGGGTGCTTTGACTATAAGAAGAAAGACACGAGTTCTCTCTTGGTAATTTCAGCCAATGGTCTCCTTCCTGGGGTTATGTAGCTGACTTTAGCTCCAGGTTTTCTTTGCCTGTCTGGCGACATTCTCTACAACCGGTGCTTCAGCTATAGGATATGCCTACGCTGCCGAAATCCCTCAGCAGCGCCTCCGGGCGCAGACCGCAGGTTGGGCTCTTGCCTTTTCAAATCTTATTGCTATTATGTTCAACTTCTGCACGCCGTTGATGATTAATGGAACCACAAAATGGGGCGTCAAAACCGGGTTTTTGTAAGTATTACTCTCTGCTTGTTGACAACTACTACAGAACTTGGCGTCGCTGATCCTTTTTAGCTTCGCTGGCACTGGCTCGGTTGCCGTTATCATCGCCTGGTTTTTGCTCCCGGAGGTAGCACGTCGCACACCAGCCGAGATCGACGAAATGTAAGTTAACAGCCCGCGCATATATCTTACTGCTCCTTCCTCTTGTAATGCTAACACCCATGTCTGACAGGTTCGAAAAGAGGGTCAACTTTCGCAAGTTTAAGCACTACGTTACAGATGTTCAAGGCCATGTAGGTGTATAAGAGGGAGACTAAGTAGATGTAAGCGTATGTAGAAAGAGCCTTTAAATAACGGAAGAGAGTTGTCAGGTGATTTATTTATTAAATGATAAAATATTTTTTTTTATTATAAATTAATCAGACCCCATCATTTCACTCAAGCATACCGGCTGTAATAATTGAGTGGAGTTAGGTTGAGGAGTGATTACTACTCAACTTAATCTTGCTGTTAATGACTTAAGCGGTGATAAGTAATGATATGAATGGTAAGGTACACTTATATAATAGCCAAGAGGCTCGTTTAAAGAAAATGGTAAGTTACTTAAGCAGCAAAATTGAGCGAATCTTCTAGTAACTTTTAAATGCTTGATCTCTAATACTTGATTTCGTTACAGCTATGTATCCTTGAGCTGGGAATAACTTTATTAAGGCGTACTTATTGTTACTATCCTTGTTCCAGGCATGTGCACCTTGGACCCGGGGCTTGTCTTACAACTACCAGTAGGATTCTACAGGTATGAGTTGGAACAAGGAAATGCTAGTAGAAACTTATCAGTGGACATGCCTTACAAACAGCTGCTATGGCACCTGTATTTGGAATTGCGACAGCATGTTCTATAAATAATAAATACAATATTAATCTAGAAACTTTAAAAAGGGATTATTTATTAATTTCTAATATATTATTAATATGTTAATTACTTTAAATATAATTTTCTAATCTTTATAAGATATATTAAAAAAATTCTTGGGGTAGAGTTTGTTCTACAAATTTGAGCTCAGATATACCCTGAGGCACGCTTTTCTGGGAATATAAAAGTACCCAGTGTAGCAATATAGTTGGTAAAAAGATTCGGAAAAAATAGCAAATAGTATATACTACCAAAAGGAATGCCAAGCTATTAGCTGAAGAGTTAAGAAACTGGTTATGCGGTGAATTAAGATCCAGCCTTGCAGCTTTGTACTTAACAATAAACATTCACCTTAACGCTATAACCTTGACACCAGAAACTTCAACTTAGAAAATGATTCTGTTTTGATAAATACATTTCTTGAAAAGTAGGTTTGGGAATATATACATTCACCACATTCAAAGGCTATTCACCACAAGCTGAGCTTTGAGCGAGAAAAAGAACCCACTTCCCTTAATCACCAAAGATTTTTGACACAAATCTATGCAATAATCCTAAGTAATACAACAGCTAAGAAGATAATGCCATAAGTTTGTGATGTGGACTTTTGTGTAATGAAAGGTAAAGTTCTAAACCAAGTTAAGAAAAATATGACATGATATTGGGCGAAGCCTTTGATCAGCTAGAACAGGAGCTGCTAGCCTATGTAACAGAGCTTCCAGGTGCTGGAGGTGTACTAAAGTTTGTGACTTTGACAACATTGCAATCTGTCAGAGTTACTATTTACTGCTTAGTATGGCCGGATCAAAACAGCTAAATTCAATTCGCAACATCCCAGCATTAGTAGACCAGTACCACGTCCCTTGAGGCTACAGGAAGACTATTGACTACAAAGATTTATATATACATTGTTACAAATCTAGCAGGTCTTTCAACTCTTGGATAGGATACAGTAAACCTCTATAGCACCCAACCCAATTGAGCCTGATCGTTGCTAATTTATCCTACCTGCAACCACT
The DNA here is from genome assembly GCA_918026815.1 of Chalara sp. BL73. NCBI lineage: Eukaryota > Fungi > Ascomycota > Leotiomycetes > Helotiales > Chalara > Chalara sp. BL73. The sequence continues at coordinate 174,567 of CAKJVC010000059.1, read as the reverse complement.
CGGGAATGAGGAAGATCAAAGTTGCTGCTAAAATTTGTAGGAAGGGAGATGTCGAAATAACTGCCTCCGGGTAGTGAAGAGGTATTGCATTAGAAAGATAGAACAGCAGGATATTTTTTGACGATCCACGAAATAGAGACAAGTACATTGGCACATTCGGTAGTAGCTAGTAGATTTATTGACTACCTTTCCGAAGTTAGCTCATGACTGCATCTGATACTCCGCCTGACCAGATCAGGAAACTATCATGTACAAACATTCGGGCCTCCTCCTCCACCACGATAGACATGCCTCTACAGACAGCTCAGTGATGAATGTAATCTGGTGAGAGCAGTCCCATATCCTTGAGCATAAGGATGGTAACCTTGACTGTGATACCGTTCCTCTGCAACTCAATCCTCTCTTTCAAAAGGCCCATTGCACGCCATCTGGAATCCGCCCGATTGAAAATCAGATTCCAAACAGCAGCTGAAATACCAGCAGGGGGTGCACCGTCAACCCAGGACATGACATCTACCAAAATGGGTCCGAACTGGCGTGTAAAAAGCTTGGCAGTCTGTCTGTATTTCCTAGTGATTTGACTTGAATACGAAAGAACCATGTACAATCTGAATATATTAGAAAATCAGCAGTCTCTATATTTATATAGTTGCTAGCAATTTAAAGCAAGTGAAAGATTGTTTTGGAAAGCTGTAATAGTCAAGAAGCTGAAAGTGATTTACTGTGGTCAAGTTTACTGTGGTCAAGTGAATAATTATTTGAGCGCAGGATCTTGAAAACTGGTGCCACAAGCTATTTCAATTTTTAGTTCCTCATTTATAAGTTGATGTTTGTTTCAAGCAGTTGTCAAGGCGATCCATGGGGAAATGGAAAATTAAAGTTCAAAATATTTAACAAGTGGAATCGCTGTTCTTTATTCATTGTAGGCTGTGTATTTTCCGATATATTTAGTCTTGCCAAAAAGGTCTTTGTATTCTATTTTGAGAATCAATTTCAGACAAATATGAAGGGAGTAATAGGAATTATTTTATAACAAATTTCCTTGAGAGCTCTGTCAAACCTTTGATGTAGGTTCTTTTCTTTATTCGCCAGATTTGGATTAAAAAATATCTCAAATATTTCATTACATTATAATGCTCATCAACCTTTGGCTTTTCGGACTTGCAAGGCTTTCTCATATTTCTGTAAATAACATGCGGTACAAATAAACACGCCTATTTTGGAAATTTCTCACATAATTTCTAATTTTGCCCTTTTTCACAAACTAACGAATTCTTGCATAATATACTGTTTAACATGAAGCAACATTTGCAACACGTTTGAACAATCTATAGCTATTCAGCTTGTATGCCAAAGTGTAGAGCTTTTCCGATGATCCCCGAGATTCGAGCATCCCTTTAGAGAACTACCCTTTTTGACTCCTTCCTTAAGCGAGACCTAAGAGCTTAGCCAAAATTTTGAGTCAGCTTATGATGTAAAGTTGTGGCTGCGGTACAGCTAGGGATAAGGAGTGTTTTGGTTTTTATTCACAGGCCCATCAACTTGCCGGCGGTTATATTTCAAATGGACCTCGGTTCCCTCGCCTATCCCAGAGACCGCATTCATTCCTGATCTGTTACAGACCACACGCCCAAGGAACAAGCCCAAATTCACGGTCGTTTCGGTATTCCTTCACCCTCAACTCCTCAGCATCCTAATGTCTTCTGATAGCCTCGGTCTAGTTCACAGTGTTGAATAATATGTGCATGTGAACTCGCGTTTTGATTTGAATTTTACTTTATATTTGATAAGTAAATTCTATTCAGCCTCACATGTACTTGATTGTACCCTTTTCCCAATTCCCAATGCAAACAGATACCCAAAATCGAATGTAGTGCTCCGGACTCCAGCTCTATAATTTTGAGCACCTATCGTTTATCTACATTCATATATTCGCCAGCATATCCTTCACATACCCATCACAGTTAACTCCGGGGATGGTGTATTCATACGATTTGTCCTTAACAAATTCAAGACCTGATGAATCCCTATTAGCATAAGATATGCAAAGCGGTTGTCAGAAAACTCACCAATAGTTTTCATTTGCGGATCAGTCTTCTTCGTTGTCTTCACAAATGTAGTTGGGACACTGGAAGGTTTCCATTTGCCCTGTACGGACTCGACCTTTCCACCCTTGATCTGGAGGTCGAAGGTCGTCGCCACAAAATCCTTCTTCTTGTACCTGTCTCTTGGTTTGCCCAGCTCTGTTATCTTCACTTCACCGACCATTAGGATGATGTGCTTGAAGCCGAGTTCCTCAGTGAGAGCAAGCATCTTGGCATCTTTCTCTTTCTTATCCACCGCGCTACGCATTCGATTAGTATCAAGAACTCTGCCGAAGTGGTGCATGGAACTGATGGATGATTTTCCAGACTTACAATTTCATTGTAAAGACGTATCTGGTACCGGGCACCATGTCCGACTTGATTGCAATAGCTCTGTCATACTCAGCTGTAGTCTGGTCTGGTGCTCGGGAAACCAAAGCATATGGTTCCTCTGTCACCGGTAAAGCGCTGGTTCCTAGCGTCAGAGCGCATAGCACCGTGGAGAGAGTGCTTAAGAACTTCATATTGAACTATTTTGTTTGAAGATGATATAGAGAAGTATGGAAGTGTAAATGTGGAAAGTTGATGATGTATTAATGCTGAATGTTTTGTTTGAAACTGTGCAGAAGCTCAACTTAAGTATTCCATCTTCAACTTTCAAAATGTATTAATCCTACTTAGTGATCAGGCTCACCTCATGTAAGGGATGAAGGAAGTCTTCACTTGCACTCCTTCGTGCCCAGACTTGCTGCATATACAAATTGTGAATGAGTAGTGATGAAAGAGCTTGAAACCTTGTACAAGGATTGATTGCCAAGGATCCGGAGAAGAGACAGGATTCATGCTTATTCGACCTAATGGAAGCGATTTAAGTTTAAAGTGCGCCTTAGCGGAATTTACTTCTTCCTTTATCTAAAGCATAGCCTACTGCCCAAAATCTTACCTTAAAAGTTACATCGAATAATTTCTCTCGGTAACTATTCCTATTGACTAGGGTCAGGCCCGTGCGGCGGTTATTTCAGTGTGCTTTGCACGAATCCTATGAGAGGAAGCTGACATAATTATGGGTGTGGCTATAATGTACTTAATAAGCGAGCTGCGCATTTATGTGAGCTTGTCAAGTAAGTTAAAGAATAAACATAGCCACCGCCACTGAACTTGAACCTTGTGCGTTTCTATATTCACCCTAAGTTAAACGCGGTCTGACTCTTACTTAAGTACGATTCTTCAAGTATTAACTTCATTTGCTATCCCAACAACAACCAAGACAAGATATCTTGGAATAAAAGAAATTTCTGTACCCAGTGCTCAATATTCAATACGTCAGTCAACATGGCCTCTGATTTAAACTCAAAGCTCGAGGTAGGGGAGATACTCGAATGGGAACGTGATGGTCTTATGAGGCCTGAGCGGGTTCTAGAAAGGCTGGGCGCGAAACTCAACGAGTATAGTTGGTTAAAAGAGACGGAACGAGCCGCACTTCGACAGAATTTTGACGCGTATTCTATCACAGGATCCGAGTAAGTAAAGATCTTTCACGTAGCTAGAAACGAAAGCACCTAACAGTGATCACCACAGCGGGGAGAAGATTTGGGATGAGACTATCTTCATCAAGTTCTTGACAAATGAGAGGTAAGATTTCTTTGTATAATCATAAATTAATTCAATATTTGGCCCCAACACTGACTCGCACCTTACGCAGGTCTAAAAATTTACATCTCCTAACTGATGCAGGTCCCATTCTCTTCGATATTCTGCTCCGTCTCGCAAACTTTCCTTTCAGATCTTTAACGCCACCCTCAACCCTCAATTACACGCAGTTCAGTCGTTCTCTCTTCTGGCTGCTCCCTGAGCGAGCAGAACGCTTCTTCGGAGGATCGGCAGTTGGTGATAAAATTACAGTTCGAGCCCGAACACCTGCTGACACACGCCGACTACTTTTTGAAAGCCTTGCAGACGCCCAACCTCAGAGCCTTCAAATCTACAATGCAGCTCTAGCAGATGAAATTGCAGAGCAGAAGGGAGTCGGATTAGACGAAGTCTCTGCTAATTTCGCTACAACAAATTATGACCGAGATGGGGACCAAATTTACCATGATCTACTCGATGTACTTTCAGCGACGCAACCAGTTGACTACCCAAATGGTGGGCATTACCGAGATGATTTCAGACCGATTGCGAAGAGGTTGCATGCCTCCCCGATATCACTTGAACAACTTCAAATTCCACACAAACGATTGGAGAAGATAGTGAAACTTCTTATAGCCGGAAAAGAATCTAATGCATCAGCGGCGTCCCAGAAAACTGCTAGTATTATTGTCGGAGGATTGACTAAAGGAAACAGGGGTATTTCATGGTATGATTTTGACAGAGAACAACGTCGCAAAACAGTGAGTTTCTCGTCCTATTGATAGGAGATCCATGACTAACCGCTTTAAGCCCTACCTTCTCCCGGAACTTTACGCCATATTTTCTCCTCTCCTAACAACTATACCCAACAACCCGACCCCCAACTTTCATCAGACTACCTCCTCTAGTCTCATATCTCCCATTCTTCGCCAACTTAACCTCCTTCTCGCCGGAACTGTCTCCTTTGACGATATCAAACTTATTCACCAAGCTACTCTATCAAGCAACCCAAATCTCCTGGTAGCCTCCCTCAAGCTGTCATCGGACTTCAGTCTCTTGCTCATTACCGGAAACTCGATCTTATCCAAAGAATCTCATCTCTTCGCCTTCTTCTCTCCATCCCCATCAGAAGATGAACAAGCAATCGCCAAACGCGAAGATCCAACATGGGAGACTGCGTTGATTGTGCAGCTGGAACCAGTCTTCGACGTATTCCGGGGCCGCGTGGGACATCCTGCTTGGACGTATACCGATGATGAGGTGAGTCGCATCTTAGCGATAATTCAATTATAGAAAGCTAATCAAATTACACAGCTGATTTTCAGCGAATATGAGCAAGGAGTCCAGCTCAAACTCTCCCCTGGATCACAACGTCTAAACGTGGCACGCAGTGGATCCGAGATCTTGGAGTTGGAGGTTACTAAACTGGAGGTATGGGGTGAATAGAGATATTCCTCTTACTCCGCATGTCTTTGCTGGCTATAGTTTCGAAGTTGGTCTTTTCTGATCTTAACGGCAAATCTTAAGCGAGGGGGTAAAAAAGCGAAAGCCAAAAGACCCTTGTGGGAAGCACCACTCGCCAGTGTTAACAGATCTCATTTTTGATGGCTTTCAACAAGAAATAGAACCCTCTAGACAACGAGCATGAAGATTGCCAAATATTGATCCCGTGACGTGCTCATCAAGGATTTCTCGTCTTGGCACTCTTAAGGTTACCCCCGCTGGTATTCTCTACATGACCGAATTTGCCGTTCTCACTTTCCGGTTGTTGGGTAAGTGTGTAACAAAGAACAGACGGCTATAATTCATATGTATCCAAATTCATCTGCGGTGGCATCAATCCATTTCTGGCTTCCATTTCCAGCAGCTATACCCAGTTAATAGCTTTTGCTGATTGATTAAATATGTAAATTCACCTGCACAGTTGATCAAGATGTTTAGAGGCTGGTCCCCAAAGGATTTCGCTGTATCATGAATTGAGTTCTCACCGCTGAGGTCGAGGTGGAATGTTGTAGCTCCAGATTCCAACAGCTGGGCAGGAAAATAAGAATGACATTCTGAAGAGGTTTGATATCATAGCAACGCACCCCCTTTGCTTCGTCAGCAGATTCCTTTCGATATATGCCATATACATTGAAGCCTCTTTCCAACTATTGAAGCGTAAATTGAAGACCAAGGCTTCTGTTTGCGCCGACAATGAGGACTGTGGTCGTGGATGACATGTTAAGGAAATGTGCAAGAAGTTTTTTCAATATTGTGTATTCAACGGGCTGTAGTATACTTCGAACATTTATGGTGTCAGCGTCCCCTTTCGAAAACCTGTTTACTATGTGAGGCTAGGTGGTAGCAGAGAACGACTAGTGCCTCAAAGAAGACCAACATAGCAAGGCCGAAAACCCTGAAAATTGCGGCTCCTGAAGGCTGAGCCCACTACCATCACCCCGCCTTGCAGGCGATGCTCACCTGTCGCAGTCTAGGGCAGCGATGCGGGATGGCAAGTGAGAACGCTACTTAGATGGGGCAGCTGGTGCTACCAGATAGTGCGGGTGACTGATTGTATTTTTACCGAACACCTTTCTGCCAAAATGGTGTGGGACCACAACTGTTAGCCTCTTCCTGAGAACCTAAATTTCTAAATAGACTCCTGATAGACACAAACCTTACTCTTTTAAATGCGGTCAGATATACTCCAAATCTAACAGCCAACCTCGAAATATTCAGCAGAGAAAAATCAGCAGTACTGCAATAGAACTGTAGAAAGCTGTCTAGGTTTAAATACATCCTAAATGTATAAACTTTTGTAAAGATATTGTTGTGCAATCAAGCGCTTTAACTGGACCCTCCCTCCTCCCAGAAGACAAGCAGCAGAAAAGAACTTTTTTTTCAGTCCGTCCACTGGAAAAAATGTAGTGACAGGGACAAAGGCTAGTTGTCGCTATCCCCAACCCGTTAGAAGCCCTCCCCTTCAGTTATCTCAGCGTCATGTATCCAGTCTTAAACCGTTCTCCCCCTCCGACTTGAAATTTATGAAATAGTGCTCTGATTTGTAAGAGATGAAGAGCCCTCGCTTAATTTGGTCGTCGAATGGGAGAAACCAGGAGAAAGTATTGCCGTGGTAATGTTGTAGACGGAAAGTTTGAGACTTGCGCCTAAAGAAGGATCTGAAGTGACTCTTCGGCGAGTACTATGTCGATGAGAAACACACCCCCCACGCCTACATACGAACCAGTATATCTGCCAAGGTCCTTAGGTAGATGTGAAGGTTCTCTTCCATCTTCAATCTCTTTGGGCAAATTTTCAAACTTTTCAATCGCCCTTTTGGCACTGAAAGATGCTATGTGGACGTAGCCGTGTCGGATAGGACTATCCAATAATGTCTCGATTAATAGTTGGCCAATCCAATCCGCAACATCGTTGAGTGCCATCGAGTTTGTGAGGACCACTACAGCAGATTCTCCCTTGATGCCAGAATGCCAGGTGGGAGTCAAGCCCATCATCCAATAGTGGCATTTGTTCAACAAGGCCGGGATTGGCCCTATAATTATTTCCTACAGCCCCAGGCAATTGACTTCCAACCCACCCGGCAGCGTAACTTTTCTTCCTGATGGTTGGGTATTCCATAATCTGTAATGAGAAGAGCCTTGTAATACTTACTCAAATCATTCGCTGTGCTCATCAAGCCACCTGCAGATCCCATTGCTGCACTCGCACTGCTGCCTGGCAGACGGACATTGAATTTTCTGGCGTCTTTCAAAGCACTGTAAGCCAGAGAAGTATCATCTGGATGGCCGTTTCCTTCGTTGTGATACATCGTGTCATTTCCAATGGATCTAGGATATGTTGTTTTAGGTATGCATCATAAGTCTGGCCGCTTAATTTAATGATGATCTCCCCTAGAAAAGCATAACAAATTTGTTATACATGAATTGAGATTGAAGACCTTGGACAGAACGCTGTTGGTTAAAGACTGTGGTGGTTTTCTCCCTTTCAAAAAGAAGCTCGCCTGCTGCGCCCAGCCACCAATCACTCGCTCGTTGGAGCCCAGTTCGATGGCCAAGCAAATCCGCAATAGTTGCAAACTGAGCAATAGGGCCACGACTTCGGGCTCCTGGAAGGATTTTCTGGATTGAATCATCCAATCTGAGTTTCCATTCAACTCTCAAGCAATTGATGCAAGTGGCAGTGAAACTTTTCGTCATTGATGCTATCTGAAAAATCGAGGCTCGTGCTGATCCTAAGTGATGTGTCCATCAACGTTGTACCAACCAATTCTTCTTTCTTGATGATATCATTATATTACTGCTGCAAGTGCTGTACAATGGCAACGCCATGAGCACCTCCGAAAACCACCGTTCTTATAGGTGATGCGTGGAACGACTTGCTGGACGAAAAGGTGCTTAAGCTCAAACCCTCCGATCAGACCCGCTTAAAACAGAAGCTGAACTATCAAACTTTCCAAAAGTTCCTAGATAATCTGCTCTCTAAATATGAGGACAAACGGTCGATCAAGATTCTTCGATACGTCAACCCTGCTGTTGCCGGACTGCAATTATTCACGAGGGCGATAACTTCTATTATGCAGGCCAATTTACTTGCCTCTATACCATGAGGAGTGGCACAACTACTTCTAGAGGCATACATACTAATATACCTTTCACATATAATACATGACTAAATAACGTTGTTTTAGAGCGCATACAATTCCTATGGCATACTTGCTCGCATCACATAAATTTTCGAGGACTTCACGAAGACGCTTCCGAGATACGGCGAGTACATTGCGTTGTTCCCTCATCATCCGCGGCTGCAATCAGCTCTCCGGGATGTTTGCAAGGTATACATAGGCGTTTGTATTCGTGCGAGTGTGTATCTAGAGAAGAAAGCATTTGGTACCGCAACTATTCCACATAATAGAGAGAATATCCTAGTCCCTAACATTTTATAGTAAATGTTGCAAGTATCTACCTAAATTGTGGATCAGTCAAAAGATTATTTGATGAAGCAATGGGAGCAGTGGAACATTATAAGACCAACTTTGAGAGAGAAGGGAATTTCGCTCATATTCAAACGACGGATCGTTTCCAGCAAACCATAACGAATACTTTTTTCTCGCGACTGACTACATTTCCCTTCAGCCGAAATTCTTCCTTTGTTTGCCGGGATGATGTGTTGAGATCGATGGAGGAGGGTCTCCATCCTACTGAAAACAGCATAGGGTGTGGCACTCGGTCTTGCGTGTTACATGGGGTGGGCTGCGTTGGCAAAACTCAAACGGCTCTTGAGCTTGTTTATAGATTCCCAATAACCGATCATGCTGTGTTCTGGCTTTGCGCAGAGACAGCACCCGAATTGGCAGAGACTTTCAGCCGCATTGCACAAATTCTCAACCTTTCCAAAGACAATGAGATCCAAGATCAAACAGAGCTTATAATATTAGCACAAAAATGGCTTGGCACCAGTGAGTAGACCCTTCATATTAGAACTTCTTTGATCTCTAGCTGGTAAAGATACTGATTAGCTTCTTGCCTTTGATAATTCCATTGACTAGCCAAGTATTAAGTCATTTTGGCCTACTTACACTCATAGGGCCGTGATTGTCACAACCCAAACCAAAACGTCAAGCACTGTTCCATTTTTTCGATTTATTTGGAGGCATTGACCGAAGAGGGTGGTGCAGACCTCCTGCTGAAGTACCTAGACCATGGTGACGAACAAAGCAAAATGTTCCTTGATCGCGTTGAAAATGCTCGAGCAATATCGAGGGAGCCCGAAGGGCTACCAATTGCCATAGCCCATGTTGCAGGATATCTCTACCAATCAAGACGACCCTTCTCCTACTTTCTAAAGTTATTCAAAGAACGTAGAAAGGCGTCTGTTTTCTGGTCATTGGACTCTCGAGCATCAACAACACGACAGTACGAACGTACATTGGATTCCGTGTGGGACATCGCACTCTCTGCTATAGGACGTGAAGCTCGATCACTGATGGATGTCCTCACGATGTTGAACCTAGATTCCATTCCGGAGGAGATGTTACTTAGTGAAATGGACTGTGACCCTATTGAGTATGTCTTCCCCAAGTCTAAAGTGTCAAATTTATATCATGCTTGATTCTTGTATTAGACTGAGTTTCTTCAGGTTTGACTAGGTCAGAATGGAAATTCTTTGTCGTCATCTAGTGCGACCGCAAGGAGATCCAACTGAGCCACCTTTTTCCGGACTCCCAAGAGGAGCAGGTTCTTTTGTCCAACGCCTGGAATGACAAAGGTTGGATGTGCCTCGAAAGCGAGGACTTTGCTACCGCCGAGGGTTGTTTCAAGAAATATCTAGAGATTAAACGCCAGTGGCCAGAGAAATAAATTGCCTCCGAGTTCGCCGAGCCTCTCAATAACATATCGTTGGTTCACCTTGCGCAGAAAAGGTTAAAAGACGCCCTAGAGCTCGTACGACATGCTGTGCAGCTTGTGGATGAGGACCAAGAATCGGGGCCAGAAACAGCCACAGCGCAGAAGTTTTGGTTATATATGTGCGAGGTTCTCGCGAATTCAGGCCAGATTAAGGAGGCTATTGAGCTCGCTTACAAGGTCGCCGCTCGCCGGAATACTCTCTATCGACCCTTTCACCCATTCAATCTGGACATGTGTTATTTCCAGGGCATACTATTCCGTTTTGATGGTCGTCTCGATGATGCAGAGAATATGCTTCGGCGGACGCTCAATTACGACGTTCGTGACCCATATCCGGATGAGTGCAAGGCTCGGTGTCTCTATCCCTTGTCAGAAGTATTAAGGGAGCTTGGGAAGGGGAAGGAAGCTGAAAAGCGCCGGAAAGAGGCGTTAAAAATGCTTAATCAGTGGCGCAACCTTTTCATAATCGAGGTAGTGGAGACGACGCACGATTCAGTACTTTTTGACCATGTTGTCCCTTGGAAATATGGGAGGTTGAGCAAATACGGGAAACTTTGGGTAGGTGAACTAGGGTAGAGCCTTCAATTATCGAAAATAGATGTGATTGAAAATTCTGAACATGTTCTGGGCATTAGGTCAACGAGGGTGCGGTGATAGTGATGTGAAAAGTCATGGGACTGCCATTGAAGCAATACACGTAAGACGCTGTTCTACCGGGGGAGTCTTCCCCACGGAAAACATATATTTAATTTGCTGTAGTGCCAAGATATAGAGCTAGTATTCATGGGGCATCGCTGTATATCATATGCTCTAACTTGGAAAAATGCGTTTTCTGTCTTCACCTTAATTACCTAGATTTATGCTCATAGTTTGCATCTATCTCGCGATTTCAAGTTTAGAAGTACGTGCCAAAAGTAGGAGACTGCTCTGTTACAGGGAAGGCTATACTTGATATACCAGCTGAGCTCAATCTTTTGCAATTAAAGTTACTAGTCGTCGTGCCATGCAGTTGAACCTCAAGGAAGCTGCGCCATGGTGGTAATACCAAGAAAACCAAAGCATGATGGTTACTATCTGCCAGGCGACTGCGACCCTATTTCTCCCATGTATGTGTCATAAAATACTATGCTGCTGATTATCTCAGACATTTGTGGGTTAGGAGTTGGTGTACGCACTCCGAATCACAGGCATTAATAAAACACACTCTGCGCCAGGGAAACTGTCCCACGTGCCCAGGTGCCGCAATAGAAACACCACTGAGGCTGTAATCCTTCCTTCTCGAAGCGTTTCGATATCTCTTTCCTTTTATTTCCATGACAGATTCAACAGTCGATCTGCTTGTCAAGTGACGGTCCATTCGTGCTAGCCACCGAACCCAATTGACACTTGAGCCTGCACTTAAGGCGTCCATGACTAGAAACGTTGCTGCAGCTTTTTTGTGAACAAAAATGAAACTATCAAGACCACCGATGATCCCGATGTCACTCTCATCACCACTTCCTTTCATTGATTGTGCCTTCGTCAGGGCGATCTAGCGCAGATGCTGCCCAATTATTCTCAACCGGCCAGTCCAGTCGCCAGCAGTAGCCACCGCCAGCACACCAATAGCGTCAATCAGTACAGGTAAATTCAAAGCCTGTGTCACAGCAGTTTGCCAGTCATGTACGGCTTGCATTCTCTTTAAGGGTGTGTCAATATACAGTCGGCTCATGTACGGCCCATCCAAGTTGATGCCAACGCCGTGAGCGATCAATGCTTTCCCAAAAAAGACGATATCTGGCTTGCTGTTGCTCTAGAAAGGGTCTCGAAACGCGTGGCTCTTGACTGACCAATGAGCTTGACTCTGATGCCCAAGTTACCCGTGGCATGATCACGAAATGGCGGGTGAGCACTAAGGTTGGCCTAGAAGTTTCAATAAGACACAAGCCCTGCATGATATATTGAGTTTGGCTTTTGACACGACTTACCACAGAGCCAAAGCCGCAGCATAGGAGCCCTCAACAACCGCCCACCTCGAGTTTTCGAAGTGTGGCTCGATGAATCCCAGCAATGATGCCAACCCTGCTCTATTCAATGAGGCCGGTGGGTGAATAGACTCGGGACTATCGCATTCAGAGAATATGGGTAGACTCATGAGCATGCCCATGATAGTGACTGGGCAGAGGCATCACTCACGTGGCTGTGAAAGGATATTGGTAGCGTCCCGTCAAAAAATATTCTAGAAGCATTCGTTAGTTCTTGCCAGCAGAGATCCCCACAGTTCGTAAAGAGACTTGCTTGAACATGTCTATGTACTGCGACAGTGTGTTCCCGTAATTTCTTCGAGCTTTAACTGGATCTTCCGAGTATTGTCTCGTCAGAATGCTAGCAATTGATCGATTTTGAAGCTCCGTCACGCCTAATATAGATCCCCAAGTAATGTTAAAATCACGTTCAATCGCGGAAGAACCCACAGTCTCTGTGGCGTGGGTTACATATATAAAATAAATAGTTCAGTGGCTACAATCTTGTTATTCTAGGAGGAGGCATTGATGTATGCAACACTTATATATATTTCATGCGGCTTTAGTTCATATCGCCTGTAGAATAGCCTTGACTTTGTCTAGGTGGTGTTATCACTGACTTGCTGGGGCTATGACTGTAGCTCCTAATTGGTCGACAGTGGTAGCATGGTGGTAGAGAAGTAGGTCATGACATCTGTGAGCGAAAGAAGTTTATCCACGAAGGTTTGGGTATAGGCATACACCACAATCCCATCGGAAAATAGCCCCTAATTGTAGTGATAACACGATGTGCAATTTTACTTAAATTCTGTATGCGAGGTTTTGACATGACCGAGTTTCATCCATGGCCGCCAAAATGGACAAAAATGTCTTCCCTACATGGATATAGCTGATGCGGCCTAAGGTCAGAGCATGACTTACCCCCTTCTTAATCATCATAGAAGTCACAAGTCAATGTGTTTGAAAAGTCCGTACGCATCCCCACCTCCCGTTAGTTCCAAGAGATTGCCGATCGATTAACATAGAGTGATGACTGCGATATTTATTACACTGTTGAACTATATCGATTAGTATCACTCTAGACTGCAGTAAGCCTATATCTATCTTTTGAAGAATGAGTTATCTTTTCCGTGAAATCTCTGGCGAAAGCCGTGAGATAATATGTGCTCGTACAAATAATCGAAATGACGACATATCCTAAGTTGCAATAGAGATCATATAGTGCCTTACATGCTATCCCTCCCATGATTCTGTCCACTCTTCTCCCATCTAGGCTTATTGGATGATGCAAGTATTGGAAGCAGCGGTTGATTCAAATACGCCGATGCTTTTCTGGCCTAATGAGAGATGTAGATACCACAGCAAGAAAGTATAGTCCCTGCTGAGTATTAGACATAGTTGCTTGAAAAAAGAGATCCACCAACAGCTGCAAAGAAAAATGGCATTGCGTGCCAAAATGGTGGCAGCTTGAGCGACGAGGCAAATATTTGTTGCATGGCTGGGTCTCCTATTGCGTGGCCAAGACTCTCGAGAACGGTGATTGTGGCATACATTGTAGCTTTGGTACCATCAGGAACTATAAGTTTCGGAGTCAGATATCCTCAGTAAAAGGGATTTTTCAAAAGGAAAGCATCAACAAGCTGATACACTAGTTTCGACTTACTCCAGTATGATACGAGAGAAAGAGCAGAGACCCTGCTGCCAAATCCCGCAGCAAAGACGGCAACTCCTAGTTAATTTGTGAGCATAACTATTGGCTTACACTTAGTGGATCTGGCTTACCAAATGGAAGGAGTTTGCCCAACGGTGCCAGACCTATGGCAAGGGAGCCTAAACACATCAAGATAACGCTGCTCCTAGCGAGGAACAGGTCCATCCTCTCTGATAATACGTTATGCTTCTTGCGGAGATACTCCGTACCTTGGGGGATAATGAAAAGGAACAGAACGATGTTTAAAGCCGCTGTCTCAGTGTAAAATATTGCCCCTGTCGAGATCTTCAAGCCAAAGCGATTCGAAGCGTATTGGATCAACACATCCAAGGTAGTGTACCTGAATATGCCAACGAGAAAGACTGGAATAACCAGAAGAACATTCGATATAGCTGCAACTGCCTTAAGGTCATCAAGCAAAGAATATTTGCCGGTTTCTTCAGATGTGAGCTGCCTCTCTTCGCTGTCTCTCGTCAAATGGGAAGCTTCCTCTTGGCCATCAGCCATTGAACCATCTTTTTTCGATTTTGGTGGTTTGGGCACTATCCAAAGAAGAATAATACCGAGCACAACAGAGCCTAGAGCCAAGAATGATGGCAGCCAAGGAGATATGTTCATGGTCATAGCTGCAAGAAAGGATGCGATGAGTTCAGCGACGTAAAATGCAGAGAATATGTAATAAAAGGCATGGCTCCTGGTTATTCTGTCAGAAAGTATGCAGTTTCTGTGATTTCAGCACTTGCCTCCTCTCAGATGGGATAGTTTCTGCGGCATAAGCCCACATAAAAGCCGATGCTGAATTTAAGCCTCCTCCACACAGAAGTAGAAGTGATGAGAGCCAGACTAGCCGTAAGGAGAACATCCGCGGGAAAGCGCCTTGAGGGAATTTAGTCCGGTCTCATATAAACACTGTGCAACGTACAAACAATAAATATCTCTACCAAAGACCCAGCAACGCCGATTAATGATAGTGCCAAGATCTTTCGGCGTCCATATCTATCACCAGTTCTACCAAGAGGGATAGCCACAAGAAAGACTGGGATAGTGTCAAGAGTTGACTTCCATCCTCGAATAGTAGCCAAAGGAGCCTGGATCTCTGGGATTTTACAAATGCTTTCTTGTACACCTCCAGCCGGAAAGTTGTAATGAGTAAGACATATAGAGTTCTCGAATAATCTGAGGAGCGGAGCCACTAGAATTATCTGGCAGAAAGCAAGCAGGAAGTGTATAGCCATGAAATAGAGAACAAACTTGTCAAGAGACGGCTTGGAAGAGTCCTCGAGCTCATCATGGTTTGGTCTTGGTGCGACAACACTTGGTCTGATCAGGGGATCCTCTTCATGAGCACCGTTAGAATCTAGAGGCTTTGTGCTTGAGAGGCTGCATCTAGAAGCTAGATCTGACATAGTTTAGTG
Organism: Chalara sp. BL73; assembly: GCA_918026815.1. Lineage (NCBI taxonomy): Eukaryota > Fungi > Ascomycota > Leotiomycetes > Helotiales > Chalara > Chalara sp. BL73. The sequence goes on along the minus strand of CAKJVC010000059.1, from coordinate 159,318 downwards.
AGTAGTAAGAAGTGCATTTCTGAATTGTGAATCAAGATAAGCGGTGTCTCTTCAGCAAATATTGCGTGGGTCCAGCAATTACAGGGTTACCCAACTGTGAGCTCATCTAAATGAACTCGAGAGATAAAGTATGATGGACAAGGGATCACATTTTGCTAATTGCTTTCAAAGCTCGAGGAGTTCTGATATTACGAAGACCTATTATACTCTCATCCAATATAAGAGTTGTGGCGATAAGTACTTGTGACTTCAAAAATGATGTCCTTGGCATGTCTGTTGCAACAACGTCCGATAATGCCTCCACAGCTGAAGTACAGGTCGTGGCATAGCCCTTGATATACGCCGGCGAAACCCACAATGGACGACACCAAAGCAAAAGCAGAAGCTTTGATCCCAGGCTTCAGGCTCGAGCGAGTGCTAAATCAAGGTACCCTAATTACCCCACCATACCCCTCGTTCAACCTCCTATTAACATCTTCAGACCAGGCCGGACGACGAATTTCTCTGTATGGGCGCATCAACAACGCTCCCGCCCTCCTAATCCTAGAGCGTGCGCCTTTCCCATCCTCGGAAAACTACCTGTCCTCAACGGCCTCGACCTTATCACATCTCCAAAACCTGGGCGCAAACGACATCTACTTCTGGTACCTCGCGAACTCCTCCCCTAGCGACCAGGAACACTCAGATCTAAAGATAAACCTCATTTATCCCTGCACAGAGAAGCATGTCAGGAAGTACAGTAAACAAGGAGTACGCATGGTGGAGGAGACACCGGAAATATATAGGGAGAGGATAAGGCCATATATGCAAGCACAGAGGGAACAAGGGCGTTTGACCTGGGTTTGGAATATCATTGATGGGAAGACTGAGGTCGAGGATGTGATATACCGCACACCTCAAGGCCGAGATGGAGATGAAGGCTTCCTCCTCCTTCCAGACCTGAATTGGGACCGCAAAACTCTCGAAGCGCTCCATCTCCTTGGCCTCGTAGAGCGAATGGATATTTGGTCATTAAGAGATCTGAAGAAGAAACATATTCCCTGGCTACAACATATGAGGACGAAGTTCATTGAGGCGACAACCAAGACGTATCCAGAGCTCGAAGCGGACCAGTTGAAGCTGTATGTGCATTATCAGCCTACTTATTACCACTTTCATATCCATATCGTGCATGTGCAGCTAGAGGCAGGTGCTACGCAAGCAACGGGGAAGGCGGTGGGACTGGACAGTATTTTGTCGTGGCTGGAGAGTATGGAGGGAGATGAGGAGGTGGGGATGGATGGCGTGGCGTTGAGTTATACTCTTGGGGAGGCAAGTGAGCTGTGGACAGAGATATTTGAGCCGCTGAAGAAACGTAAAGAGACATCTTCAATAGAATCATAGAAAGCTATCTATACTCATGTTTCATTTACAAGATATGTAGACCAATAGTGCAAGGTGCAGCACTTGCTATCTGAGGCCTGAACCAACACGAAGACACTCATGAATAAACATGTGAAACAGGATGGCAGAGTTGTCTTGGGAATCGAACAGAACTGTCGAAAAGAGCTACTTTATATTCACAATTCCACTTTCCGTATAGGATCCGATTTTTGCATATTATCAGCAGGCATATCACTTCACCTCTTCCAATACGATTTCTGTGGAACACAATTTCTAAGTACTCGAAAAGAGTATACATATAGTTTGGTCCATTTACTACAGAATCGAGCCCATAGGCTTGTAATATCTGGACCAATATTGAAATGATGGATAATCAATATACACTTTTAGACCTGGTCCTCAACATTTGATCCGAGGCTACCGCCTCCAACACTACTTCCGCTCCGGATTCTATTTTCGCTCCTTTTAATACTCAATCGCCATCTCCTCCTTATTTCCTACCCTTTCCCATACATCCTTCAACTTCACTGAACCCCAAAACTCTCTCGGGAACATGTACATTGTGCTTCATTTAAATATCATGGCTACAGGTAACCACTGCTGTTCAGGACGAGCCACGCGTGATTCGCCCGGCTTTGCAGGGAGATTGACTTTCAGCTGCCTTTCCTGTGGCCTGAATTAAGGAGTCAAGAAAACTTAGCTTAAACTTCATTAATATTGCAAACGCATTGCAGTGTGGCCCTAGTTGAGCCTACAGAGAATGACACATCTAGTGTTGTTGAACTTAAGAGGTTAGCACTAGAATGAGAGCTACAGTTTACCAAGTTGTATTAGTGAATATCGTAAGATTATGGATTTTTTACGCTTGCACAACAGATCAAGCCCACTTATCTCATGGAAGTAACCACTAACGGTATGCTCGAGCCATCGGCTTATAACAATGATCAAAGCACATGGACTCATGACCTCTCGACTAAGGAGGTTTAGATTAAGTTACGGAATGGCAAAGACATCAATACGAAGTACAAACTTTTCTCCATAAGGTATCTACTAGATGGAGCAATCAGAATTTCAGTTGACAAGAAAGCGCCAAAGCTTAAATTAAGACAAATGATAGGAGATGTATCTTGGTCACGTGTAAAGTCACCTTTGGCATTGAAAATTAAACAATTGTGATCTGACAGGAAAACAACTCCAACAAATGAGCTTAATTTCACTCTGCATGCACCGACCAACAATTTGTGCATCCCTCTCGAAACAACTGCCGATCACCAGATGTGGCCGAAGAACTCGTGTCTTGGAGGTCCACTGGCAGGGCATGCTCGACAACTGAAACGGGGCTCACCAGAACCACGGAATGCTTCCTTGAAACGAATTTGTTACATGCCTCGAAGAATTTGAGCACAAAATATACAGCAACAAAGAAGCCAGTGCAGTGGAGTTCGGACGACGGCAGATTAGAAGGGGAGGGTAGATGCAGATACTGTGCGCGCTGGACTGTTGTGCTCAACGTTCTCGGGGTTACTTGTCAGGCGGCTCCTCGGAGCTCTTTTGGCGGTTCATTATTACTGGCACCGTGATATGCCGGTTGCAAGTCCTTACTGTATAAGGGGGATATGTGTTACCATCACTTGCATGGCCTGTTGATCCTCATCTACTTCGCGTAAACGGTTTGGGTTCTGGACTCTCTCTCATCGGCGTCGCTCGGGCGTTCGAGCAGCAAGCACGGGTATTGATTTTGGAAAGCCCGTGGCTCGGAGTCAGTGCGAGGTGACTTTTTTTTTTTCCTCTTTCCAAAGGTCTCATCGCGTCAGACCAGCCACAGCTTATATTTATTGATTCTTTGCGGCGAAGCTCTCTTCTCGATTGTTGATGAACGTTGTAAGACGCTCCTAAATTGGGACTATGTAATCTCTCTGAGGTTGCACACAGCTTGTCTGACAGTTGGATTTATTCCCAAAAGACTTCGTTGTCGCCAGCAATTGCCTCAGATGAGTAAGCTGGGTGCAATATTAAGATTAGAGGCATGGCATGGTCGATCTTGGGACCATTTGAGTGGTGGTCTTATCGAAGCCACAAGCGTGGTTTAACTGGTTTAGGGTGCTTGCGTGGAGCATGTTGGCGGCACACCCTCCCAACGCAACGGGCTATTTATTTATTTTTTGCTACTATTTCTGTCTGTGCGGTTAGCATTTTTACTCAGGTACAAGTGTGCCGCATAGACTCTCGAAAAGATTTCAACGATTCAATGTTTGATTGAGAGGTGAGATATTGATCATCAATTGTAGACAAACCCATAAGCATAGTCTGTTATAGGGCATTATTGCCATGGCTCCTCAGTTAGAGAGCTGGAAAATTACTGATTACTGCAATAAAATCACAACATTTTAATCTTCAGAGATTTCAGGCTGCCCCGGCACAACACCTGCATATGCGCACTTAACCACATCAAGAAAGTCACTTGCGTATGCAGGCCAAGAGGCACAAACACCACCCTGTATTCCGTACAGTGCTGTGAGAGTAAAGCCCCCTTATCACAAGACTCGTTCGCACACACACACGCACACACGCACAGAGAGAGAGAGTGAGAGCGAATGTTCAACTTTGGAGTGCGAAATGTTAAATTTGATATTCAATGACAACAACAATCTAATTAGGCCCAGACTTTTGGATTGGCCCTTTTCTTTTTTGTGTGTTTTTGCTCTATGGTTGGTGGAGCCGGGGCCAACACGAACGCCATGTTTCCGCACGATTATCGGAGATTGGGGTTGGAGTAGCTAGCCTGCCTTTTCCAAAACATCCTAAGGACACATTGGCCACTTTCATTCGTCCGGTTATTTCGAGGAACATGGTAAAGGGGAGTACGGGTCGTGGCGCCCCCCTGCCCCCCCCCCTTTTGGTCAGGGCAATAAACCCGCCCAGCAATACCCGCCAAGCAGGACAAGGGGGTGATAAACACCCAGTTTACCAGTAAATCATCCTTCGGCTATGCGACCGCGCCATGCTGATTGGCCCTTTACCCCCTTCATATCCATTTTAGGAGCTGCCAAGTGCTGCTCCGACTGGTAAACTCGGTCCAGGGTCCTTAAATTCCCCCAGTCCATGTGGGTTCCACAGGCCCAAGTTGGGGGAGGGAAATGAGAAGAACCTGAAATCCTTCTTTCTCCTGGTAAGCAGAGGCCCACTAAGCCCTCCACCCCCCAGCAAAAGCCCAGCAAACACACCTTTCGCCCTACCGCTGACCTCCTACTCCTACTCTCTCCCCCCCATCTCCTTCTCGTCGTCACCACCTCCCGACCTTTTACCTCACCTCTAACGCATCAACGTCGTCGTGCAGCTTGCTCGCACGTTATATTCGGGTTTTCCATACGAATTGCGAGGGCCTCGGGAGGCTGTGGGTTGTGGTCGCTGGTCAATGATCTGGAACGAATCGAAGACTTGAACATCTCCCAACCTCTGACGACTTCGTCACCACACTCCTTTGAGTTCGATATTTGCGATTTCACGACTGATACTATAATCTGATCAAGTGAGTGGGAGTTTATTTCAAAGGTCGGCGGTATGGCGGAACTACGTATCGCGAGGAAACATGGTCGTCGCAATCCTGATGGGTCATCGTCTGGCCGCTGAAGAAGATCGTGGGGATCATTCATGCGCACTCAACAATCAACGTCGACAAATACTAACATGCTCTAGACACACTCTTTGACGTCTCTGTCAAGTACACTCGTTAAAATCATTTTGCCCTGACAGTCAGTTCATCCGTTATGTCGTCGTACTCGCTAGTACTGACTTATCGTCCCTAGATTTCGAGTTTCTGCCTTTTTAGACCAACCATTTACACGTCTTTTCTTTATATAATTGCCGCAGATACATAAAATTTCAGCCAGGATGCATACATCTTCGATTTTCGTGGCCTCAGTGGCTGTTCTTTCGGCTGTTACCAGTGCGGAAGTTGAGCGGCCGAAGTACTATTTTCCAAGACAAATGAAGCGGCAGATATTCAGGAATACAACTAGTTCTGAGACCAAACTAAGCACCGCGGATCTGTTCTCTTCTCCATCATCGTCATCTTCACAATCGACTAGGCGTCAACTTACTGATTTCTTAAGTGGCATAACGACTGGAGATATTTTTGACAGTGCTGGATCAACAATACAACCTACCAGCTCGTCAGATTCGAGCGATGTAACGACTGTCATTGTCACTAACACCAACTTTGCTCCAGCCGCAACATCCACCTCTGATTCGTCCTTAGATACATCTGACGATTCCAACACCGCGGCCGATTCTACTGGAGTTATACCACCTATTGTTGTTTTGCCAACGACATCCAGTGAGAGCGGTGCAGCGGAAGAGACCAGTGCCGTGGGAACTTCAAGTGGGATTGAGTTTGGCCCATCAGGAATCATCACCTCTAGTGATGCTACTCCTACATCTGATGCAGCAAGCGAAGCCATCACTTCTGGTGTATCGTTTTCAGGAACCGCAGGGACAACGGCTGCTACTTCAGCTGATGGAGGACTTCTTCCAGATCTTAGTAGTCTGCTCTCCGATATCTCGACTATTTTTGATGGGACATCTGCCACTCCTACAAGCACAGAAGTATCGGAAACAAGCTCGCCAGAAGCCACACCAACCTCGGACCCGCTAACCTCCACTGCGGATGGTATTACTTCGACCGCAGATTCTGCGCCAACTGTGACCCCCACTACTGATGGAGTGACGGGACCCGCCTCGACTGGAGTTGCTACCCCAATCTCATCTACTGAGATCCCAGAAACCACTGCAGAGCCAACCTCCACTGGCATTCCGCTTGGTACTCTTATATCCAGCATTCTGAGTGACCTGCCCACTAGTCTTCCAACCGATCTTCCAACTGAGATACCTACTGCCATCCCAACCGAAACTCCGACAGAAATTCCGACAGAAATTCCCACTATTACGTCAACGGATGCTCCTACTACTACACCAACGGATGTTCCCACCACTTCACCAACGGATGGTCCCACCGCACCTCCAACAGATGTTCCTACCACTACACCAACGGATGGTCCCACCGTGCCTCCAACAGATGTTCCTACCACTACACCAACGGATGGTCCCACCGTGCCTCCAACAGATGTTCCTACCACTTCAACGGAGATTCCATTTCCACCTAATACCAACATCACCACAACCGGTCCGACATCTGAGCCAACTATAACCCCAAATCCGACTGATATAACTACAACCGATCCTCAGCCAACAGTAACTCCACCAACAAGCAATAACGGAACCACCAGCGGGCCAGGCGAACCAACCTTTACGCCAACACCCACAGCTGGTCCTGGAAATGATACGGTTATCCCAACGCTAACACCAAGTCCCACTGATGTACCAACTTCTCCTCCAAGCAATGGTACAACAGATGCACCAACTGATACAGTAACTTCAGCTCCACCACCAGCTACCGTGACACCTACGGGAACGAATACTGCCTCAACATGGCTTCCTTCCTCCCTGATTATTGCTGTATCATCCACCCTTGCTCCAGGTGCTACTCCACCCGCACAGCCGACTGGAATCGATTCTAAGCTGCCATTGATTATTCCAAATCCCAATGTCACGTCCCTGGTACCACCTGAGGGATTGACTCTGGCTCAGCTTGGCTTCAGGTTCCCTTTGAACTGGGACTTTGTTGCTAAAAATGCCATATCTGCAGCTCAAATCATGCAATTCCTTCCTCAAGGTTTGGAATACGGCTTAGATCTCACGTCAAGTCAGGTCAAGATGCACAGTCTTTTCCCGCTTGATACAACAAAGCAATTGGGCTTCGTTACAACTCTTGCTTATGTTTTCATTGCCGAGAACATGTTTGAGACACTTCGTCTTGATTTGCAGATTCCCACATCCAAGCTTTACAATCAAGGAGAAGCTAGCGTGAATGAGTTGATGAGTTACATCTCTGTGTCTATTCCCCTCACACCCGGCTCATCTCTCGCCGGAGCCGACGCATCAGGAACTGGAAGTGGCGCTTCTCCAACAGGAGGCAATACTGAGAGTGGTGTCTTCGATACGAATGCGCAAAACACGAGCACAGCAGTAAAGAAGAACACTGTCGGAATTACTATTGGTATTGCTGGTGCAGCAGCGGCTTATGGAGCAGCAATGTTCTTCATTGCACGGAGGTATAAGAAGCGGAAGCAAAGCCATCGCCGATCCAGTTCAGTCATGAGCCACTCTGAGATGAGACATTCTGGTAGCCCAGCACTCATTGGTGGTGCGAACCCTTACATGGCTGGTGGACGGACTTCACAAGGCTCTACACCGAATGAGAGTAGAAATAGCAGGGGAAGCGGAAGAACAGGACAGTCTGCGCGAACACAACAGATCTCCGCACCTATGATGGCAGAGAACTCTCTGGGCTGGAACTAAACACTAGGCAGCGTATTTTCCGATTCCAAGATACCCTTACAATGCCTAGTTCCTTCACCTTCGCTGTATAGTACTGCACACCTCAGCATTGACTGATGAGCATACCTCGCTTCAAATTTTCTTGTTATTATCTTCATCTTGGCGTTGGGTACCGCATGAAATACCCCCTACTGTATCATTAAGGATCTCCTGCCGCCATTTTAGGCAGTGGACCTGATCAGAGGCTTTACGACTTCGCGGAGGAATAAGTTTTGTTGGAGAGAAGATACAGGGCGGGTAGCGATGTGTACATTTATGATCCAAAATGATCAAGGAGATATCTCTTTCATCAAAAGTCCAACTTCCTGAGGGGAAATATGACGTGTAGTTATGGTGATTAGATATGTGACCATAGTAATTGCAGTGGAATGAGACTTGTAAACACTTTATACCAGTTTGACAATGTTTCTGTGACTTTTGTCACATTTGGGACTTTCCATGAGCCAAATCCTTGCGGCATTGCATTATCTTATTTCATGTCAGAATGCCTAACTCGTGTTATATTCAAGCAATTTCCGTCAATCTGTTTTATCTCTCTTTTCCTAAAGTTCTATCTAGAATGCTTTCAAATGCTCTCCGAAATCACTCTACACTCGGGACTCGTATTTCCATGGTTTACATTTACTAGATTTCCTATCTAGATGCTACTACTGTCCTCTTTATTAGATGAGCCTCATTCAGTTTTGGCACCGCAAAGTCAAGTTCAAACTCCAAATGCCTCGCGGAATCCGCTCCATGAACAAGAGAGAGAGAGGGAGCCCACCTGACTAATAATACATACAAAACCTGCTTTGAAAATTTAAGAATAATTCCTTGGTACTCTTATGGAACGCGGGACATAAAGGGTGTTGTCTGACAACCCTGAGCCTCGCGGCTGTTGCCATGACAACAACAATGATCGCCAAATAAACGGCATGTAAAGTCAACAGCTGCTCAATGTTTGTGCGCATACATTTTTCATGAAACTCATTTATTCACGAGCAGGATCTCAAAACCTCAGATCCCATACGCAAAGCTGATTGAAAATATCAAATCTAGTAGAAGTTTGAATCGCGACATCAAGATATCAATATTGACCCCCAATCATCCATCGGCGCACTCACAGGCGCATCACATATCTAGCACCTGTTCTCACGATGCATGACCCAAATACTCCAACAAGAGTACCTTTATACGATCCGCCTTCCTATGGAGAAGAAAATAGCAGCACACCCACCGGCGAAACTGGCAGTGCCTCCCACATACGCTTATTAACATCACAGGATGAACCAAATACCCGGCCACCGCCGTATGTACCAAACAATCTCGTACCACCTCCATTGTGCCCGAAGCATCTCCCCGCCGTGAAATTGAATGCAAAGGCCGTGGATACCCCGGAGCATTTGTCATCTCTCAGGGAGGGAGAAGAGCCCATTTCGAGCAAGGCTCCAACAGGACCGCAGAAGAAGTCGCCTGCATCCTCGGTGGCTCTGGGAGCCGTTGATAAAGGAAGTAGCTTTGCAGAGCAGCTTCCGAAGATCCCAGATGGACCTTCGCGCAGAAGATTGCTGCGGCATCCTGTCAAATCCCCCCTTGCTACCCTTAAAGTGCAGTTGAAAGGCAAGACGAGCTTACACGATAGGTCAAATAGTCCGTTGACGCCGAGGAGATCATATCAGCCTACGGTCACATCTTCACATTCTAGAGCGCCTTCTATAATCGATGGTGCGCCAACAATGGCTCCTCCAGAAACGACATACATCCCTTATTCACCGACGGGGCGGGCGTCGCCCATACGATCCTGGGAGACCCGAGGTTCTGCGGATTTTGGTATCCCTCCGCCTAATATGCAGTTTGAACCCTCAGACTTGAATGGTGCACCTAGGCCTGGAACTCCTTCGAGCCGATATGGTGGTAGTCCCAGACGGCCGCTCCCGCCTGCACCTCTCTTTTCTGGTCCTGGAGCTTCAGCACGAAACTCGACATTTGCGGACGATGCGACCATTCATATCCCACTTGAAGGAGATATTGGTGATGGAGACGACATATTCGGGCCAGATAGTCCAACGAAGGATCCTAAGCATGGATTGAAGACAAGGGAATCATACATGAGTAGCTCAACCCTTGCGGACGATCACGAGGAGGCAGAAGGATATTTCCAGCATTACGGCCCTGCACCAGACGGCAAACAAGAACGAAGAGGGGTCCGGCAAGCACAGATGGCGAAGAAGGAGGTGAGGCTTATCAATGGTGAACTCATTCTTGAATGTAAAATCCCTACGATTTTGTACAGTTTCTTGCCAAGGAGAGATGAGATTGAGTTTACCCACATGCGATATACGGCGGTTACTTGCGATCCGGATGATTTCGTCTCCAAGGGGTATAAATTACGACAAAATATCGGATCTACAACAAGAGACACAGAGCTCTTCATCTGCATCACCATGTACAATGAGAATGAGATTGACTTCACGAGAACCATGCACGCTGTCATGAAAAACATCTCTCATTTTTGTTCTCGCTCGAAATCTAGAACATGGGGTGAACATGGATGGCAAAAAATCGTAGTTTGCGTGGTATCAGATGGCCGACAGAAGATTCATCCTCGAACGCTTGATGCTCTTGCGGCTATGGGCGTCTATCAAGACGGCATTGCTAAGAACCTGGTCAATCAAAAAGAGGTACAGGCGCACGTATATGAGTACACCACACAAGTGTCTCTCGACTCAGATCTAAAGTTCAAAGGTGCTGAGAAAGGAATCGTGCCTTGCCAAATGATTTTCTGCCTAAAAGAGAAAAATGCCAAAAAGCTGAACTCGCATCGTTGGTTCTTCAACGCTTTCGGACGCGCCCTCACACCGAATATCTGTATTCTACTCGATGTTGGTACAAAGCCTGGTGGAAACTCATTGTACCATCTGTGGAAGGCTTTCGATACAGATTCCAATGTCGCTGGAGCTTGCGGTGAGATCAAAGCCATGAAAGGCAGATTCGGGACGGGTCTCCTAAACCCACTGGTTGCTTCACAAAACTTCGAGTACAAGATGTCGAATATTCTAGATAAGCCTTTGGAGAGTGTATTTGGCTACATCACGGTGTTACCTGGCGCGTTGAGTGCATATCGATATCACGCATTGCAAAATGATCATACTGGCCACGGACCTTTAAGCCAGTATTTCAAGGGGGAGACTCTTCATGGTCAAAATGCTGACGTATTCACGGCAAACATGTATCTGGCCGAGGATCGTATCCTGTGCTGGGAACTTGTAGCGAAACGAGATGAGAGGTGGTTGCTGAAATATGTCAAGAGCTGCACTGGAGAGACCGATGTGCCAGGTAGGTTATCTCTTACAGTTCTCAAAATCAAACTAATATTTTGAAGATGCAGTGCCTGAGTTCATCTCCCAGAGAAGAAGATGGTTGAATGGAGCATTCTTTGCTGCCGTTTATTCCCTTGTCCACTTCAAACAAATCTGGCGGACGGACCACACCATCACCCGAAAAATCCTCCTTCACATTGAGTTTGTCTATCAATCCATCCAACTCCTCTTCACCTACTTTTCGCTGGCCAACTTTTACCTTGCATTCTACTTTATCTCTGGGTCTCTCGCCGATCCGGCCCTTGATCCGTTTGGCCACGGAATAGGCAAGGTCATCTTCCTTTTTCTGCGATATACATGTGTCCTTACAATATGCACACAATTCATTCTTTCCATGGGTAACCGGCCTCAGGGTTCTAAGAAGTTGTATATGACGTCGTTGGTCGTCTATAGCGTCATCATGGCGTACAATACCTTTGCCTGCATCTACATCATCGTAAAGCAGCTCAAGAATAACTCAGACGGGCTGGAGCTTGGTAACAACGTCTTCACCAACCTCATTGTCTCTACCGCTTCCACCGTCGGCATCTATTTCCTGATGTCCTTCCTCTATCTCGACCCATGGCATATGTTCACCTCGGCTGCCCAATATTTCCTCCTTCTTCCCTCCTACATCTGCACTTTGCAAGTATATGCTTTCTGCAACACGCACGATGTCACCTGGGGAACGAAGGGTGACAATATTATCAAAACTGATCTAGGAGCAGCTGTCGGGCATGGGAAAGGCTCAACAGTTGAGCTCGAGATGCCATCCGAGCAACTGGATATCGACAGTGGGTATGACGAAGCGCTCCGCAACCTACGTGACCGCATCGAGGTGCCTGTCCCCGAGGTGTCGGAAGCACAACAGCAGGAGGATTACTATAAAAACGTGCGAACATATATGGTGCTCTCCTGGCTGATCTCAAACGCCATTCTCGCCATGGCCGTCAGCGAAGCGTATGGGAATGAAAGTGTGGGTGATAACTTTTATCTGAAGTTTATCCTCTGGAGTGTGGCGTGCTTGGCTCTCTTCCGTGCGATCGGTTCAGGTACATTTGGCTTGATCAATCTCGTAGAGGCGATTGTAGAAGGGCGATTGAGGATGAATATGAAGCTGCCATCATGGGCGGGCGGAATTGGGGATAAGTTGAAGGATAGCATGAGCAGTTTTGGGAGTAGTGTCAAGAGCTGAACTCGGCTCAACAAATTGATGATGGGATATGAGGGAAATGAAGTATAATGATGGGTTGGGTAATGAATGGCTTCTTGGGACTTTTCTTCAAAATACCCTTTCCGCAGTCTCTGTAATGGATGGATGGATGGATGGATCTGGACTATTTGTTTATGCCGGGAAATGTTTGATGTAAGATACGGGATATTCGAGGAAGGAGTTCTTGCTAGTAAAGGTATTGCATATTTTGAGTTGGAACTGGGAATGAAAAAGTTCAGACTTGTGCTATGTCCTTCTATTATTTTTGGGTAGCCAGTACGTGGTGCACCGACTAATCCGTAGGTAAAATCCCGTCACTCTACCTTGACAGTAATAATTTGACCCTCATCCATATACGGCCTCTCAAACCCCTTCAAATAACTCCTCAACAACTCCCTCGTAATCTCCGCCGCCGAATCCGCATCCCTCCCCTTCTCCCTCCCCTTCTCTCTCCTCTCCTCGATCCTCCGCCACAGCACCTCCTCCGCAGCATCAAAATACACAACCACGATCCTCGTCCCGCTCCTCACCATCTCCCGCCACTCTGCCGCCCGTCAGCATCCACGCCATCACACCGCCCGCACACAAGCTCATCGGAAAAGGGGCTAGAAACATACCATCACGGTACTCGCGGCTCCAGAAGCTGAAATCAAGGACCACGTCCCTCCGCCCCTCCGCCATCAGCGCCGCAAACTCCCCTTTCAGCCCCCGCTCCGCCTCATCCTGCAACGCGCCCTGCTCCGACGCCGCGTAATCCCTCCCGTAGAGGCCGTGGCGCTGGTAGACGTACACGTCTATGGACAGCCGGACGAAGTTCTCATGCGCGGACACGATCTTCTTGGCGAGCGTGGACTTGCCCGAGCCTGGCCCTTGTTTAGCCGCTGTTTCTTTTGGGGGGGGGGGGGGGGGGGGGGGGCAGGGGAACAGGGAAGGGGGATGGGAACGCACCCGCTATGCCGCAGGTTAGGACGACGAGCCTTTGGTTTTTGGCTGCGCTTGCGGATATGACGGCGGTTAGGTCAGGTGGGAGGTCGATGTCCATGTTTGGGGGATCTTTTCTACGTTTTTGATAGCTTGAGGCGGGATCTCAGCAGAGCCTTGGTAAATCGAGCGGGGGGTATAATTCGAATTAATGAAGCTGCTTGATTGAACTTTGTACGGAGGCTGCGGTAGTGACTGGATGTATATATTCTCCAATGAGTCATACTTTTCGGGGGTCTCGCAAAAGTCAGCATCCCATGACGCCAAGAGTTAATCATTCGTGACGGAGGAGTATATAAAGGAAGAGAAAAGGGAGACACTGACGCAATGGCCAATTGTATCATTATCTATCCAGTTTAGCTCTTCCTCCATACCGCAGCACTTGCGAAACGGAAACCTTTTCATTTTTCGGTCGTAGAAACCTATCAAGCTCAAAAGGGTATGCTAAAAGGTGCTATGCTATATGCACGCTCGAAGGCGAAAAATCTACAGAAATACCGCTGCAATATTTACCCAATATCCCTCCCTATTTCATACTCATTGATGAGCTAATTCGTTCAGCTTTAGCTTTTCTTCCTCCGTCAATGCCGCATACAACTCGTTGAAGCCAGCGATGTTCTCGTTCGCTGCTTTGATGAAGAACTCGGAAAGATATGCCTGGGTCTCGTCGTCTCGTTGTCTCACAAAACTACCTGATCCGTCTGCAAAACTCATGAGTTCAGCTTTCGTAGAGCCAAGACCAAGGTCAAGAATCTGCAAGAATTTAGTACATGGTCTAGTAGACATGCAGGTTTAGTCTTCATTTACATTTGGTGGTAAATCTTCCCATGAATCATCATCAGCTTCCTCATCCGCGTACTCGGCGGCAGCTTGCGCAGCTGCATTGGCTGCGCTTTGGATACCAGACGCAGAGAGGAGTTCTTCGATGAGAACTTTAACGATCTTCAGTTGCGCAGGAACGATCGTGAATTGGTCAGGATCTAGTCGATTAGACTGTGTTCAACAATATTTGTCAGCACGAACTTACTTTTCTTGGCTTGTGATCTTGTCATGATCTTATTACTAACTGGTATAATCAGGTCCCCCTTCACCATCGTTTGTACTACTCGTTGATCATTGAGGGCATATATTTTGGATAAAGCGATAACGCTGTCGCAGTCAGTACGCTGTGGTTAGCTGGAAAAGAGTAACTCACTTTTGCCGTATTTCGTCATATCCTGCAAAATTGATTGAGTGTTCTAACCACTTGCTGAGTACAACTTGCAGGCCAGTCTGGCCGTTGATCTCGATTCTGCTCAAAAACTCAATAACATCCTGGGCTCCTACCAGAGACAGACGTGCAAAGACCAAAATTAAGGATTGAATGAACGGCGCAGCTTCTGCTGTGGCAAGACGTGTAGCAACGGCCTTCAGGAGCTGCTCGAGATAAGGACCAAGACGTTCTTGTCCTGCCTTCTCGACTAGTTCTGCGGCAAGGCCACCAACCTCAGAAGCGGCGTTGTCTTCCATAGTTGGCCCAAGCAATCGATCGATAATGATCAAGCATACTTCAAGACCTGACCTATTACTCTCATCCTGCCATGCAAATACCTGTTGATGATCATGCTGGAGCATAAACTTGATAGCCTCAACACCGGGTCGCAGAATGCCTCCCTCGTTGGTAATCATCAACAGGCGATTCAACTTGGGGAGAGCGTTTGCAACATATCCTGGTGGTAGTGGCTCGGAACCATTCTCTGTCAGAACGGCAAGGAGTTCGGTGGCGAGCTATGGACGATTAGCATCATATTATAAGTGTCACAGGCTTTTAAGGGATATGTATCTTACCTCAATCAGGGGATCATCTTGCGTCATATTCCCCACGTCAAACGCTCCAGTCAGTGAAGGAAGCACCTTTGCACATAAAGCTGTATATGCCTCTGAACCTGAAAAAGCCCCAACAATTTCCTCAAAAGTTTCCGTGACTAACATAGTCAACTGAAAGTTTGCCGCGCCATGCTTCGCTAGTAAGAACAGCAAGTCTAAAGCTCCACCTTCGCTAGCAATTGTGATCCCAGGGTCCATCCTAATCGCGGCTGCAAGTGAGTCCACCAGAGTCACAAGCAGGTCATCAGCGTCTTCTAACTCCGTGAGATCCTTAGCATATAAGAACTCTGAAATTGAGTTGATAATTGGTACTTGGCGATCTGCGGGCACCGTGCGCGAGCTGATGAAGCCCTGTAAGGCTTTGATACACGCAACTTTGACGACCTCCACTTCATCACTATTCACTCCTTTGATAGTAAGGTCAAGGAGGCCAATAGCGACATTTGGTATGCTTTGTACTAGTATTCCTGCAACCAGGTATCCGCGAGCTCGAAGAAGCGGTTCATCTGATCGATTGATGGCATAGTCGACCAGGCCTAAGTATGCACCTGCAACCTCTGGCGCTACCGCTTTGTCGACGTCTAAGAAGTCGTTCATGAGTTGTGTAAGGAGGAACAATGACGCTTCTCGAGTTCTCCAAGTTGCAGCTTCAGAGGAAAATACGTTCTGGGTGTATGCCAGTAAGCCCTCAAGAGCACTTTGGTTGAGCCATTCACCAAGCTTAATGAGTAAATCGCCACAAGCAGTACGAGCGGTATAATTCGCAGTGACAGCAGTCTCCTCTGCTAAGAACAGATTGACATCAATATCCCATAGATCCTCCTCTTCCTTCGGAATTTGGGCATATGCAATAGCTAGCTTCATAACATCCATGACCCAAGGCGTATTCGAGATACCTCCACTTGCCTGTAATTGAGCATCGAGTTCCTTCTGGACTGGAGGTGCTCTCAGGCATGAAGAGAAAAAGTCCAGTTCTTCCAGTACCAAATAGTCTAAAGTATATGGCAAACCATCAGCATCTTCGAGTCGACCCTGCTCATCATTGTCGACAAACATGGTTTTGTACGGTTCTTGCAGTATTGACAACTCCTCCCAAACCGCACTAAACAGAACAGGGCTTTGGGGAAGCAGTAATTGTGGGAATACAGCTCTGATCTTCATCAAAGTCTTTACAACCTGCAGCTTCAAAGCTATGATTCCCTTATAACTCTCAGCACCTTCGGTTCCATCATCACTATCCACTGGTCTCGCGGGCAAAGCCTTCTTTAAAACTTCCATGAAAAAAGGAGACCAAGTAGTAAGTATTTCGTCTGCGAAGCCTTTCACCTCTGGCCCATGTTCATCTTTTACCATATCCATAATATCAAAGCATCCACGGAATACGGACACAGCCAAGGCACGTAAAGTTGCTTTCCGGCCATTGTTGGTAGCAATTTCGTAGACGGTCTTGATTATATCGCGTGCCACGCCAAAGAACTGGTCCTCACTAAGCGCGTCATCCACCAGATCAGACAGCACTTTCAATGACCCGTGTAATTGCGCATCATTTGCATTAGGGATGATGTGTAGTATTGTAGGGAGGAGGTTCGGCCATTCATCTGGGAAATCAACATTGGCAATTTTGCTCACGACATAACTTTGACAATGGTCAGCAATTGTTCTTGAGACAACAGATAGAAACGTATGATTACCTTGCCGCGGCTTTAATTTTTCGGTCAGCATCACCACTTGTCGCTAATTCCAGCAGCTGGTTCCTTAACTGCTCCTTCGTAGGATCTGCAATCTGAATAGTAAGTCCATTCTCATCTTGACCGCTCCAGTTCTTTTCCACGAATGGTCGTAGTACCAACAGTGCCTGTTGCCTAATATCTGGGGCTACTGATGAATGCGATGCGATAGCAGATAGGCCACCTGGAAAACCTGGGTCATTTTGTGCTTGTTGCAAATGTAGCTCGGCCTGCTTGCGGGGTCCTTCAGCGGGGAGTTGTGTATCTGCAAGTAGTCGTAGCAACTGATCCTCCATAGTTGCAGCCATTTGTCCTGCTATAGATATATATCTGACTGCAGGATCTTGAGTAGTCTTAAGCCAACACCCTACCAAATCGTGGCAGATTGAGGAGACTTCTAGGAAGTATCAAGGGTTGTGAAATTTATGGTTTGGGCGAGACGCGACGAAAACCAAAAATAATTTAATTGCCTGGAGAACCTTATGTTGTATCGGCGCGTCAACCATTCCATCATTCAAAATAGCGCTCTACAAGTTAACCTGAATTCCTCTGTGATAACCACCAGTAGAGATCACGACAGTTCCTTTGAGAAGTCGTACGCTTATGTATATGAGTTCTTTTTCCATCGCGGACCAGGATCTTTGACCATCACCACGATGGCTTCTGCCCCGCCACCTACGACAATCCTCAACACCTATCAAGCACTCCTAACAACATTTACAGATTTCCTCCTGGTAGCATTTCACACTATTCTTTACGAACGTAAACTATATCCGCAAGCAACTTTTCTCTTGACTCGAGCTTACAACTTCCCGGTCCGCCAAAATCGTCATCCATTGGTCTGCAAATGGATTCTCGACGCGGTGACCGCAATCCAAACACAACTGCTCAAAGGCGTTGTAAAACGTGCCATCTTTGTCATATACTCTCAGCAAAATGAAGTCCTAGAAAGATTCTTATTTGACACGTCTGGATTTCCTATGGTACCTGAGAAGGAAAGGTTCACGGAGTTCGCTGGCGTCGAGACAGACGCAGGAGAAAATGGAAACGAACTGCAGATCAGCAAGATTGATGTAGAAGAGCAATTACGAGCAACCATTAGAAAGTTAGCATATTGTGGAAGCAAGCTAGGGGATCTTCCAGATGGTTGCACGTACACTGTGGCAGTGGAGTTGAAGGATGAAGCTGAACCACCTATTGGGGTTAGTTCTACATGATGGTTGTTGAAATAATGCTAATTGGTCATAGGATCCTCAACCATGGATCCCTTCTCAACCGTCGTTACAGACTGGAGAGAAAGGGAAAAGCGAAACTGTTGGGAAAGACCTCAGAGGTACCAAAACCTTCCCCGTGAGAGCTGTCGAGTCTGGCGAGTTCGTCTTCGAATCATGGATTGAGGAAGGAAAATCGAAACGCAACTATTCGTGAGCCGTGTTACTATCCATTAATTGGAGCCAAAATTTATTGAAAGCTTCGGGACCATGAGAACGCCAGGGAATTACACGGCGGAAAAACAACACGCCAGCGCCCATCTCTTGGTCTGTAAGCGAACCATCCCATAAACTAAAGGATGGTTATGAAGGGAGTCGTTCTCGAATGGGACAATATCGTGAGGAGCTTATCCGCGAATATGCCAGAAATCTGGAGACATTAAGCCAAACGGATTAAGTCATGTTCGGATCTTGCCAACCATGGAGGATTTGAAGTATTCACGATTGCTCCTGCGCATCAGGAACATCAATGGAGTGAACTATTCATTGAAGCTCCAGAAGCTTTCATACGCATTTCTATTAAAGAGTGGTTCTCTCCCGTTCTCGTGTTTATTTGTCTATACTCTTCTTGATATTTGCGGAGTCACTAGCCAATAACGTCCAATACTGAGCTATCCTCTTATATCTATTCATTCAGATCATCTTTTCTTTGTTAACTAGCTGTATTTTTGTCTGCTGACACTGTTCAACGTTTCCCCTCATGCAGAAAACAACCATAGTTCTCCACATATTCAAAGGTTAGTAATGGAGATGTTCAAATATATATTGATGTCATTTCTCTTCCTAAATGTTGCTGATATCGCTATAAAAATACTACCTAACAAAGAGCTTGCATTCTTCCATAGGTTTGCTTTATCACAAGCTAGCATATTCTTAAAAATGTAACTGTTGAGATCATCCTGCACGTGAAAAGTGGGCTAAATCAAGTAGACCTTCCCATCATTTGTCCAACCGCATGTTCACTTCTGCAATGGGCCATCCCCAAATGGCTCCGCCATTGCTTGATGCAAACTACGAAGGTCTCCAACTAACCCATCCCACGCCAAAAGAATGTACCGCCATTTGGAACCTCACATCCCAAGCATGGAAAGGGCCTCTAACCCAAGAAGACTTCGTCTTAAACTGCGCACAGCTCCTCACAGCGCCTCTACATAGAGATGGCGGCATGTCAATGTGGATCCTCACAAATAAACACATGGAGCCGGATCACAGACCTATTCTCGCATCCTGTGAAACGATTCGTAAACAGGCACTAGTCAGTGATGCGAACGGGAAAGTTGAAGAAAAGGTCGTCCATGCTGTGGCGAGTGTATACACCGACCCTGAGCATCGTGGCCGAGGGTATGCATCGAGGATGATGCGGGACCTTTCTAGAGGACTCCAGGAGTTTCAATCTAACTTTGGGAAGACAATAGCTAGCGTGCTATGGTCAGATATCGGAAAAGAATTCTACTCAAACGTCGGCTGGTTGCCTTTCCCAAGCAGCCATCTCCAGTTCAAAGCATTAAAATCAGATCAAACCCCTCCCGGAGTGATGTACCTAAAAGCCGAAGACCTCGAGGAACTTTGCAAGATCCAAGAAAGTCTGGTAAGGAAACTCGTGTCCACCAAAGCCAGCCACAAAACACGCATGACGCTCCTCCCAAATCACAACTCAGTAACCTGGTTCCATCAAAAAGAAGACTTCCTAGCCTCAACAGTCTATAACAAGCCAGCACTTCGCAAAGGCGCGATAATCGGCTCGCCTGGAAACAGGATATGGGTGATCTGGACCAGACTCTGCTCTGATCCGCTCGACGTTCCCAACGCGGAAAACACGCTCTACATTCTCAAACTCGTTATCGAGAACGACACTGAAGAGCAAAGAGAATTGCAGGCAGAGCAATTAAAAGCAATTCTTGAAGCAGCGCGGAATGAGGCCGCAGAATGGAGGTTGCCTGCAGTGAAAATGTGGAATCCCACACTGGCCATTGAAGACTTGGTCACACGCACAGGGATCGAGCATGACAATGTCGAGAGGGAGAAGTCAAGTATCAGCAGTGTGCTTTGGTATGGGGAAGGTGAAGGGACTGCAGACTCAGTAGAGTGGATTGGGAATGAAAAGTTTGGGTGGTGCTAGCATTGACGCTGTATAATCCTCATATTTATGGAACCAGGTCCGAAACCAGGTCCATCGATACACGACTCGAAGGCAGTGCACTAGGAAAGAGGTAGGCAGACATTTCCTTTCTATACAGTAGGTGCGCTATGACATGTCTTAGTAGAATCGGCACTAATGGAGACTATGAAGTGATAGTTGATATTTATGTAAACCCTCCAGATCTTATGGAACATAGATTCATGCAAAATCCATTGATGATTCTCATCTCGTTCATCAGACTCCCAAACTTAACTTATCGCAGGATATGTTTCAAAAGATTTGCTCGCCGTAGAACCCCTAGAACCCATAGCACGCCTGGTTTGAGACTTTCTTTGCACACTAAAACACTTCGCTACTTATTCAGGAGGACAGCAGGGTATCATCTCCTATATAGTACCACGCACAAGGATCTAAGTGGGGTATCTTACGGTCATCATAAAGCTAGCAAAACGCCAAAACCCCGCGCCTAGTATCATGCGTCCACAAACTTATCGCAGCAAACACCTGTATGTCTTTCCTTCCTATATCATGCCCTATCACTTCTCCTTATGTGGTCCGGCCAGTCCTCTGAGCTCCGCCCTGTTCTCCATAATTTTTCCAGCCGCCTTTGCTTCTGAGCGAGCGTCCCTAGCTGAACGAAGCATCTCGTCATGCCACTGTTGCTAACCTTGTAGGTTTTCCCCTTTAGATTCTTGCTCATGCCCTGCAGGGAATCGTGGGTCTACTAAGTTGCCTGCGAAGTTTTCTCCATCTGCCAGCGGTGGTGGTCGAAAGTGTAATGGCTGAGGTACCGCTTGGTTGATTGCCCGACGTATCCGATGATGAAGTTGATCCTGTCCATTCATACCAGGAATATTCCGAACTCCGTCCAGGTGGGCTTGAGCAAATCCTGGTTGATCGCGTGTTCCATTTGCGAGCAGCCCAGCCATGCCTTCAATGTGAATAGGGTAAGGCGCCAATGGCGGCTGTGCTCTATTGCCATCATGTTGGACCATGCTTCGACCCCTTCTTTGCGCTCTAGGGAGAAGGATTGGGTGTTGCCCTCCGCCCCTATATCTAGCCATAAGCCGCGGCTCTTGGCCTGGTGGTACCCACTGAGGGACTGCGGCATTTGGGAACTGCACTCTTTGTTGAGGAGGAACTAAGAAATCTAGCATCCTATCTCCATAGTATCGAGCAGCATTAAATCCACCCCTTTCATTTGGAGGTTGAAGTCCTATAGGAAGGTAAGGATTTTGCGCGTCTGCACCGTAATGAACAAGAGCATTGTCAGGCGCAGTGCCGGGATTCACTCCAGGGACTGGTCTAGCAGGTTGAACATCTGGAGCAAGAATATTTAGGTTGAGAGGGTCTACACCAACATCGTCCCAAAGAACTACGCCGAGAGGTCTTATATCCTGCAAAGGGGCAACCGGATGGTTAAGGTTTCTCTGAGGCATATTTCCTGAAGAGGTATTAGTATTGTTAGACAAAGTATAAGACATAGTAAAAAATTACTTTCTATACACATATTAGTTTATATGAGATCAACAAACTTTAAGTTTAGGCTGTAGGAAGTTCGTGTTATAATCTTATTTTGTATGAAGAATAGTACCAAAATAAAGGCAGCGTTAGAGTGAACTGTTGTATCATTTCTACTCACCTTGTGGGCGCGGCGCCATAACAAAGGGAGGAAGGGGGCGAAACCCTAAATGAGGAGCTGCCTTTCGCTTCTCTTCATCTTCGCGGACCTTCTCCGACAACTTGATATCCAAATCCTCTTGGGTAACCTCTGGATGCTCTGCCAAAACTTTGGCGCCTGCTATTGTCAGAAATGGTACCTCAAATCAAGAATAATCTCTCGGCTATGGTAGCCTCGACAACGACCAAACACTCCTAGTTTCAGGAGACTTATGTTTCAGGATAACTCACGAGCTTTTTGTTGTGCTTTCTCAACTTCATCGCTGTGACGAACTTCTACACCTCTCTGGTCAAACAATGGACAATTGGTTGGTTTCCCGCCTCTATGGGGGTCGTTGAAATGGGAATATCCATTCGGACCGGTACAGTTCGCTGAGCAAATATAACATTGCACATTGCCACAACCCCTATGTAGAAAAGTAAGTAACGGAATCTGTATAGAAGGCTACGATTTAACTCGGTTCATGTAGCGAATGACGTTACTTACTTAGCTGTACATGAAATCTTATTGCAGCCATCAGTTTTGACGAAAGGAGTTTGACAATTATTGCATCTCCGTACTACGAGCTTGAAGTTAATGGGCTTCCTCCAAAAAGAGAGTCATGCTTGCCCGCATTGTTGCCGCGCGATGCAACTCATGAAGACACCATGCTCTGAATCACGTTTGGGGCTAACTTACTAAGAGCCTCAGACATAGCCTCTTCAATTTGACGACGCACTGACAAACCGCTCTCCTTCGCATTTTCCTCGCAGCTCTTTGGAACGTGGGACTCAAGATTGCAGAGTCGGCATGAAACCTTTTTGCAATCGGGCTTCTGGCATCGAAATTCGGTGTTGACTTCGACAGGTGGGTATTCTGCAGCGTACGTGCAAAATGGACAGCTAGCTAGGTTTTCGATCCCAGCCATTCGCAGCTCGGTTTCTTGGTGTATCCGTTCAAGAGCAATAGTAGTCTTGGCGTCAAGAAATAATGATCTTATCAAGTCAGCGTATGAGCTAAAGTGAAGGACTGAAAATTACCTTTGCTCCATTGAGAATCCCGCCACACAACCACTCATATCCATGCACTTTAGTTCATATCTAGAGTTTCCAATCTCGGTTTCGGCATTGCGTTGTGCGCAGTCTCTACAAAAAAAGTGCAACTCTTCGTCATTGTCACAGTGGACCATTCTATTTAGCGGATAGTCGCCGAAACAACAACCACAGTCTCGCATGGCACCTTCCGCTTGAGCACGTACACAGTTTGCTTCCTCCGCCAGTATGTGTAATCGTTCCTCTTCACGCTTTTCATCAGCTTTCCACCGTACACGGCGGGAAACCTGCAACTCGCGTAGAACTTCTTGCTCCTCGAGAGGTGATTTGGCTATGAGATTATCCAAGTTGCCATCAAGAAATTCATCAGTAGCTATTTTTCTGCTTTTGATTCTTATATAGGTAGGTTTATTGGGACTATTTCCTGCATTAGCTTATATTTGGAAAATTATTTCATATGTAGAATAGCTGAAGAGTCCATATCAAGGTTGTGCAGAAAATCGATGCTCAATCTTAGTGGGCGGGATTGACTTACTCAAAAGTTCTGTCTGCCTCTTCAAGTACACGGTATGCAGAGAAAAGTGTACCTCCAGAAGTTTTCAGACAAGCGTCGATGTATTTCATAGGGATCTGGGGAAATTCTGAACCTAAAATTTTACGTCTGTGACCAATTGATGTACTTGTCAGTCTATGTTCAATTTATGCACTTAATAAGTGTTCTGGCTAGGTTCATAGGAAGCAACAGGGAAAACCAGAAACGTCTTTGAGTAAAGTAGCAGAAATGGTCATGATTGAACATCCATTGCGGGCGCTTCCTAATCGTTGCTCAGGGTGACTTACATATAGGCTTGTGGTCCTGCTACACGACCTTTAGCCTCATACTTGTGCAAAATCTCCTCGTCATCCTCAGAATCAATCAGACCAGAGTTCCTTTTCCTCTTTAATGCATTCTGCACATCTTGTGCTCTGGGGTAGTCCGGCTGATCTAGTATGTGAGCAACCAGAAAGTTCTGATCTTTGGAAATTGTATGATAAAGCCGGTAGACAAAATCGCGACAGATATCAGGCAAGCATTCGACAACAGCATCTATGCACTGCTCCCTGCGTGCATCATCCTGCTCATCCGTTTCATCTGCTGGGCCACCAAAGTTGTGTGCATTTGATTCATTATTGACATGCTCCATCTTAGCAATTTGTCTTTGCAGGCTGCCTTGACCGGGAGTGAAATTTCCAACATTTTGAGACGCTTGCTGGATGAGATCTCCATCTTCATTCCAATCTTCCAAGGCTTCATACTCATTCTGTAACTTTGACTGCTTTGACATATGGTCGTCCCTACCTCGTGCTGAAGGACCTGCATTCAAAGGACGCATCATACGTTTGGGAATAGCTCTGATCGGTGACGATGCTGGCTGGGGGGGAAGGGCGACTCGATTATGCGGGGTATGTACGATTGATGGCTCATCGTCAGATATGTCTATAAACTCCTGTAGTCCAGCAGGATCCTGATTTTCTGTTAGTACTTCTTGGGTTCAGAAGTTGCAGTTTCTGGGTGGAAGCTGCAATACAACCAGAAAGGCTCACCATTCCAGGTCGTGGAGGATCCATGTCGAGTGGTTGTTGCAACTCTGGTAGAGGTGTCCTGAGAATCCAAAGTTAATACTGACATATGACTGATATGTGACAAAGTAACGTTATGTAGAATCCTCGAGACTTGTATGGATGTTCGGGCGTAGAATCATAACGCACCTTGGCCTTAAAGGAGAAGACAAGTTTGGTGAGTTATCGTTTCCCGCTAGGGAATATGCATTTGGACGTGCACGAACAGGAGGTAATAGGTCCTGTTGAGCATCCGGCGTATTATGGCTTCTACTACCGCAACTACTAAAATTTCCCATTGTAAATAAAATTTCAGGCAAGAAGCCAACAAATGAAGGTATAGAATCGTAATATTGTATTTGATTCTGAACAGATAGCATTGGTCGATATTTGAGGGAAAGAGGATTCACTGGTTTAATCGGTGGTGCACGATGGTTGGCAACTCACAACTGTTGACTGAACAAAAAAAGGTGAAATCATAAACGAAAACAACCTACCAACAAAGTCGGCTCACTAGCCTACGATTCTATTGCTGGGGGGTTTTGCCCAGAATATGAGGTTGAAGTATTCATTACTGGGGCCATCGTGCTTTAGAATTTGATGGTCGTCTTGAAGCGCAAAGTGTAAGCTAAAGGAAGACAAGCAGTCTACGATCCAGATTAGGCTCTAGCGAGCCTGACGCCAATAGCTCCAGGCCGTGCCCAGGCGCCAAGCCGGTCAGCTATCTAATCATCACGTGATATATACACTAGTCCATAAACTGATTTCGGGCGGGTACTATCGGCTCTTGTGCATGAAAGGTGCGCCGTGTGGATCCGAGTTTGACACAGAGATACCGCAATCATCAACTCTAAAACATACCAGTTACGAGAGACAAACCCTTCCAGGTAATGGAATCTGTCATCCGCTAGAAGATATCCAGAAGGTCAAGTATCCATTCTGATACCGGCTGACCTCATTCGGGTGTTTGGTTTGGACATAATATCAAGCTAATTAAGGCACCTCTTCCTACCATATAAAGATAAGCGCCGCTATACCATTTACTTTCTTTCATTGCTGAAAGCCTTTGGAAACAAATAGATTTTCAGGCTCGTAGTTATTTATTGACTCTAAGTCAACCATTCTTTCATTTCCAACCACAAATTACTGGTAGGTTCTGCTGCACTTGGAAAATACGGGATCCAGACCAAGCAAGAAAGCATTACTGCATAACATCAACCTTACCATAATCAGACTACACGCTCATACAGGAATATTTAACACAATGGTAGGTGAAACTCTTTGGGACTGTCCAAACGGAAAAGTACTAAAACATGGTGATCCAGGGCTCCGCCACACCAACCAGCTCCCTGCCCGATCAAAACTCTTCGTCCCTGCGGCTCGTCCACCCTACGAACGCCGAGAAAATAGCAACATGGACTCTTACCGCAAAGAATTGGGGCGTGGCTCTTGGACTTAAGAACTATCTTGAGCGGGAAGAATACTTGACCAAGATACCTCTTGCTAAGGACAATGGAGTTTCACACTGGATTCTCGTCGACTCATCACTTCCACAGGACAATCGTCCGGTTCTCGCGTCCTGCGAATCGCTGCGCAAGCGTACGCTCGTACGCACGCAGGATGGCGCTCTGAAGGAGGTAATCACACATGGAATTGGATCTGTACATTGTAATCCTGAGTACCGAGGGAAGGGTTATGCAGGGAGGATGCTGAAAGAGTTAGGCCCCGCGCTCCAACACTGGCAAACGGATGCAAATATACCGGGCAGAGAAGAATGCCAGTTTTCCTTCCTTTATTCGGATATTGGCAAAACATTTTACACCCAGAAGGGGTGGCATCCATTTCCTTCAAGCCATATTGCGTTCAAGCCTTCGCTGTCTTCCACCAAGAGCAGTTCAGCAAAACCATTAAGCTCTGCGGATATTAAGCCGCTTTGTGAACTAGACGTGCAATATATCCGCAGGTCATTAGAGAATGCTAAAGATAGCAAGATCCATGTGGCTCTCCTCCCAGAGCACGATCAAATGCAGTGGCATCACAAGCGTGAGGATTTCATGACAAGCAAGCTCTTTGGCCGCTCTCCCACTATCAAAGGCGCCATCGCCGGAGAAGAAGGGTCTCACGTCTGGGCGATATGGACGAGATCTTTCTATGGCGGTCTAGATAAAGCAGATTCTGGCAATACCTTCCATATTCTTCGACTTGTCATCGAGAATGGGAAATTGACCGACGAGAATGCCAAGGCTCTAAAGGATATATTAGAGCTAGCTCAGTCAGAAGCAATAGGGTAGGTATCTTCCACCTTTTTCGATTCGTTTAGTCACGGCCGTTCAGCCAATTTATTTATATTTTCGAGATTACGTTTTAGCTACATACTAATCCCGTACTGTAGGTGGAGATGCCACCGAGTGGAGCTCTGGAATCCAACAGAGTATGTTCAAGATCTAGTACAGCGAACGGGCTTAGAACACGAGAGCATAAATCGGGAATCAGAAAGCATTGCCAGCATCATGTGGTACGGCCCCGGCAGCGGTAAAGTCGACGAGATCGAGTGGGTCGGCAATGAAAAATACGGATGGTGTTAGATGTTATGTCACACTAGAACATGAACAAACGAACTTATCAACCAGCATGCACACGCAACATGAACCAAATAGCAGTATCGCGTCAGATCAAGCATCAACGATACCGTAGACTGAGAAGCGTTGATCAAGGGAGGAGAGTTATGATATCTTCTAGATGCTGTCAAATGCCAAGTCTACTCTCTATGTTAATGCTGACACAACTAAAAAGCACAATTATGTCTGGACTCTGAAGGAAGCAGCGGGACCCCGTAACCATAGGCCGTGTTACCAAAGCGGGATAATAGAAACGTCGCCAGTCCTTGATAAATATTTATCAGACAATTCCTTTTTTTTTTTTTAAGTATCTTACCTTCAAGCTTAAAAATTTTGTTGAACGGATGTCCTCCTAGTAAGGGCAATGCATAACATGACGTGACCGTTAAATACTTCAACTCTCAAACTGTTAATGCCGCTTTCAAATGTCCTTCATCGAACGGGACATTAGTTACGCGATCTCCGCCACGATTTCCCGGCCTACCCGTAACCACCAGCGCCTTGCTACATCAGCCGTTACTTGCCAATCAAGCAGAGCGGGAGAGGGGGGGGGGGGAAGCAAAAATATACGGCAAAGCGCTTCTCCTTGCTCCCGAATCATCCATCAACATACCAAAACCTTGACCAAAGCCACCAGATGAACCAAGAGAGCCACGCGCGCCCAAGGCTGTCTTAAGAACGGCAACATCTCAGACAAGCTCAAGATATACCCCGGAGCTGCCTCATTTCACTACCGCGCAAGAAAAGAACGCGAGTAGGTCCCGGGATTCAAGAGGAGAGATGACGGGGTTAGGATACACACCGGGGAAACGGGCGAGGAGGGCGAGGGAGGAGGAGGAAGGCGTGGATTTGTGACCCGTCGGCCTAGGATGTTGCGGCATGATAGAAGATTACCTGGACAGCGTGGAAGGTGCGGAGGCGTGTCTAGGGAGTAGAGCGGCGCTGGCGGGGTTGATGGCATGGATTCTGCATTAGACATTGCGTTTGGATGGTAGAGGAGTGCTATGGGAGGGGAGGGAGTGAGACAATGTAGATCAGATGAGATATTTGGTGACAAGCGTAGGCGCTGATATATCAGGCAGACGTTAAAAACGGCGTGTATGACTAGCGCTACAACAAAAATACAAGAAACGATGTTGAAGTATAATAATACTGAGCAGTTTATTACTAATAAAAATAAGGCGCACTTGGAGCAGAGAGTAAGAGCATGTTGGAGTAACAAATGTAATGTGGTATATAAAAGCAGGGGTATTGTGAAAAACATCCGTTGCAATCCCTGAACTCCATGTCCTCCACTCTCCTGAGTAGCCTGTCAGATTGTTAGCTGGGTACTCCGCGAATATAGAAGAACAGACGTTTCTAGAACTCCGATATGATAGCCATAAACGCCCATGAAAAGCATATGTAAAGCTTAGTGTAGAGAAAAGACGACCCCACAGTCCGAGAACAGAAAGAAA
Organism: Chalara sp. BL73; assembly: GCA_918026815.1. NCBI lineage: Eukaryota > Fungi > Ascomycota > Leotiomycetes > Helotiales > Chalara > Chalara sp. BL73. The sequence goes on along the minus strand of CAKJVC010000059.1, from coordinate 130,557 downwards.
TTTGAGGTTGGTAAGAATGCTTGAACATTCAACCGATCATGTTGCTTTGTACTGCAATGTACAGAAAGGAAATCCTTGTAGATCGTGCTATATCACATTAGTTGCTTCCATTTCAAGGAGCTTCCAAGCACAGCACACTTACTACACTACTCTGTCGACGTAACCCTTGCCAACTTCTAATCATTATCGTTTATCATTAAATATATTGAACTTCACGTCTATGACGGATAGACCTTAGACGACCACATGCATCGACATGTGCTCCACGGCATCCTTGATACTCCTCATCCACCTATGATTAATGCAGTAGGGACACTTGATCGGCGGTTCCCCAACCGTCCTCAGCGCAGCAGCCGACCTTTCAGGCATCACAGGAGTGACTACACCGGTTGCGGTGTGCAACGTGAACGGATGAGGGCTATGATTAGGCGTTGCATTCATATCTCCGAAAAGCTGTTGATTACCATCATTCGGAGCGTCATTCATGCTATGCATTTCCTGGCCTCCGCGCATATCTTGGGTTCGCATATCTTGGGGTTGCTGTTGCTGATTGATATCCTGACCCATATCTCTATTATTCCCTTCTCCAGACTGCTTCTTCAATATCTCCGTCTTTGCTCTCCGGCACTGCTGCAGATGTACTTCTGCGCCATATTCTCGCATCAGACATTCCCGGATCTCCACAGGAGTAGTCTCTTTCGTTATATTCATAAGCCGCGGCAGGATATCCATCAAGAACGGTAACCGTGAAGCGCTATTGCGCTGGACCTTGGGTAGCACAGGAATAATCTGTTGCTGCTGTTGCCCACCAACACCATCTCTAGTCCTCGTCTCAACCGGTCCCAGCACTCTCGCGCCACCAACAATGTTTCCCTCCTCATCCTGCTGTATCCCCACCGGTCCCATCCCACCCATACTACTCATCCCACTGCCTACATGATTCCCCATATTGGCCTGCGGAATCACCCCTCCTATATGTCCCGCCGCTGCCAGCCACTCCACGCCATTTAAACAGGTATGTTTATCCCTCATTACCGTGACCCGCGCCAACGGCTCCCGTCCGCCCTTGCGCTCCCAATTGCATCGGATCACAAAGGGACAGTTAGGGTCGCGCTTGCAGCCCACGCGTACCCTTCCCGTGTCGGACTTCAGGATGCGGGGCTCGAAGTGGTCCTCGATGGCCCAGGCATGCAGCGCTTCCTTGAAGGCCTTCAGGGTTGGGAATTCTTGGCGAAGTTGTAAAGGAGGCATTGTTTTAGATTCTAGGGTCTGGAGGAGGCGAGATATAGGGTGGTTGAGACTCGGGGGTATATGGGGTATTGAAGGAGGAGGTTTGGAGGTGAGGGGATGCCGGATGACCCAAATGACTTTCACACGGACCACCTCGCGAGCCGTGCTTTGTCGCCCAGATCACCTCCATTGGCTTCCCGGCTAAAATACCTTCTTACGTTAGGGGCGGTTGATATACAGTACATCACTTTGTGAATTTTGAAGTGAGAGAAAGCAATGAACAAGAAAGGTAGGCATGAGAGATCGTTACTTTTGAATTTCCTCATCGCTGCCCTCCTGTCTCAACTCAATCGTATCATATATCCGTTTCATGTCGTGCTCTTCCGGTCCTCCTTTCCAGCAAACAATGATAGCAAATCGCTGCCAACATAAAAGAAACCCCATTGGTATGTCCGTCATCCTTTAAGCTTATGCCACCCATCAGAGAATGAAAGATCCTTCCAAACAGCCATGAAGATTGAACACCTTTCGCCGATTCCCTCCTATATTTCTCTCCTGGCCCAATAAAAGTGTCCGATGAAGGGGAAGTCTGCTCCACAAGACTTCAAATGAGTGTGGTTTACCTGTCCAAACAGCATTACCACCTCGCAGAAGTTCTGTACACCAAAGCAGATTAAGAAGTATAAGTATACGAATATGAATATGTGGGATATCATGTCAAAGTTGTCGAAAGTTGTGTTTGGTGCTCCAAACGCGAGCTGATCATAGGAGCCATGATCAGCTAAGAAACCGCTCCCTTTAGACGAATTCTCCTATTGGAACCGACTAAAAATCAAGCTTAATCAACATATATAATAAGCTTGTCGTTTCTCCGCAAAGCCTCATCCAAATCATCATTGCTCATTAGGTACGGCCGCTCGTCTCTGGCTTCATCCTTATATGACAAGGATATCTCCTCGCCCTGAGGAATTTTCAGACGTTCGCAAATCTTTTCGTATAGTTGTGGGAATTGAATATCGGTAGGTACGCGGATCGCAATGAGGTCATCTCCGAAGTAGATTTTAACCTTCATAGCCGAAGCTTGTTGCTGGCCATTCTGAGGTGAAGATAAGGAGTTGGTCGAGGGTTGTGACAAGGATGAGTTCTGTCGTGAGGGCCCTTGAGGACCGCTAGCTGACAAAGAGCCCTGAAAACCCTTTTGTGGAGATCGTGCTGGAGTAGCTGTTAAACCTGAGTATCCCATTCCATTTAGATTGCCACGAGACGATTGTCTTGACGCACCATTTATTGGGGAATCATTGGAAGACTGTCCTGATCCACCAGACAGTCGATACTCTTCGTTGACAGCATTCGGGTCCATTTCATAGTCACCCTCTCGTGGCGCGAAAAACTGTTTAACCAAGTCACATCTCGCGATATGGGGAGGCTGTTGCGTAAGCAGCTTTTTGACGTATTCGTCCAGGTTATGCTGTCTGCCTTCTGTAATGGCGTCGGTAACATAACTCACCGGTCCAGGCATGTAGGGAAGAGTCCTTGATAGGACACCCTTCTCATTGGGCTCGTTGCCAGCTGCAACTGGGAAAGCTGTCAATAATGCAATTTGGAAATCATAGAAATCTTCATAATATCGTGAAAGTTCCCAATGTCTTCCGTCCTCCAACGCAGCTTCAATCACAAACCAATACTTGTCCTCTGCAAAACAGTAACGAGGTATCCGAGCAGAAATTGGGGCATATAATTGTGTAGGGGGTTTTGAGAAATAAGGCGGTTGAGTTTGCTGTGCTCTCGCGTCTTGAGATTGTCTCTGCTGTTGCTGCTTTGGGTATTAGTAGGAGGCGTACAAGAAGAGTCTTGCTGCTTACATATGCCTGGGTATTGGATTGGCCTTGCTGTAGGCTCATTCGACCCATTCCCTGTTCCAAGCTCTGCTGTTGTGAATTTGGCGTTGAAAACTTTCCCAAAGTGATACTACTATTCTTGTAGTCCGCAGCCATCTTCTTCCACTCCTCTACCTTTGGTATACCTGCTCGCTGGATAGCATCTAAGGAATCTTCATATACCTCCTTAGTAGACATATTTAGAATGTTAATATGGCTTATGGGTATCAACCCGGGGCCACCAAGTCGTTTGATTGGCTTTGCTACAACCCACTCATGGTTCGACTGTGCAATGATAATGATAGGCTCGCCATGTGTAGCCTCGAGCTCGTCCGGTCGTTGCGCCGCAAAATCGTGCTCCACCACGCCAAATATCATTATGCTGCTACCCTTTTCTGACGCCTTGGACATACGTGGACCAGCATTCTGCATAGACGTCACTGACGTATCAGAATACCCAGAATCATGATCTGGTAATCTGGCTGACTGCGGTGATCCACCACTGTTTCTCTCTTGTTTTCCCAATACCTGGAAATATGCTACCGGTACCAAACCCCGAGCGTCCGGCAGTGATGGATTACATGCCTCGTACCACTCCTTGTCATTTTCTCGTCCGATCACATGGAAGAAGTCCCCCTTGGAAAATCCAAGCTCCTGTGTACTTTGTGCGTCGTAGTCATAGAGTGCGCGAATTACCTAGAGCATGAAGTCAGTATATACGCTCTGAATCAATTATAGGTAAGGCAGTTGCCAACATACCTTTTTGGGTGGTACAATCGCAACGGCAGACTTCGGCGTGATGGATATATGCTGAGGTTTGGAGCCATTTTTCTCGCCTTTGATCGACCGACGGAGAGCCTGAAGGGCATTGTCAGCGGAGGATTCACGCGTTAGTGCTGTGGCTGGACTTGCCTTCATGATGTACTTTGCGACTCGATGTCCGCTTCAAACAATTGCCGCCCTTCGATAACAACCTGAAAAACAGCGCCTGTCGGAAGTCTCCTCGTTCTCACAAGCCAACAGGCAAAGGCGACAGAGCGGGTAATTGAATCCTCGTTTGTTCGCTCTCACACAGATCCTCGAGTATTGTTGATCATGAAAGCCGACCGATGGATTAGGCGAGTCTCTTTGTCATCCGACCAGAGAATTCGATCAAGTGCTGGAGATTGCTCAGGAATGCAACAGGACGCCGGCGACTTTTTTTTCATGCAGCTTGTCTATTCAAAGATGGTGCAAGTGGTGGTCCCCTTGGGAAGGGCCTTCAGATTGATGAGGGGAGAGGCGGGAGATCCTTGTCATCAGGCTAATCCCAAAGAGGAACAACGTCTTCTTGGTGCCCAGGGCCGAAGGAAGCGCGACGAATACGCACAGGAAAATGGGGGGAATGTCAGTATCAATATGCACTGCCCATCAAATAATGTAACTAAACTGGGCTACGAGGAGTATGTTCACAAGGGGGAAAAATGGAAGAGCAAATTCTTTGGGGGGTATGTGTTTCTTTGCAAGTATATTAATTCATAAACCGGGTTAAGAGGGGGGTTCGTTGTACTTTTTTATTTTAATTTTCAAATCCCCAAAGTAATGTGAGCTTGAGTGTTTGATCCACGCAGGGCAGACGTAGGTATGGGTTCTCGGAAGGCATTAATTGCATAGGGCTTGTCACTTGTTCTTGTGTATCTCCTTATCGATAGGTCTCCTGTCCACATCCATGCACCTGGTGCGCGCATTCCTTCATTTTCATTTAATTGTTCTGCAACCTAGGACGCCCCGTACTTCCCTTGGGTTTTGATTAATATGTTAATTCTGCTCGCCACAGTCAGCTGGAGGATGTAGAACTTTTTATGTTGCTTTGCTTTGCTTAGCATACAACACTTTACTTGTCTTGTACATAAAAAATAAAATCTATATATAGTCAGCGTCTATGGTGAGGGGAAAGGTTGGGTTGGATATTGATTATGGCCATTGGTTACCCTCGTCGATAAAGAGGGCTATGCCCTCCATCTGATTGATCGTGTTGCTTCACAATTCGCGCTCTCCACTTCTTCCGAGTCGATTTCAAAAAAAAAGACCTCCGTCAAAAGTCTTATTTGTGTACGCATATTCAAGCACCATACTAAGGTAAGGTAAGGTAATGCAGGCTCTGCAGGTTGCATCAGCGCAGGTCCAAGATCATACTTCCGAATGGCTTCTCTCCCGTCTTCAAGCATTATTTTCACGGCCTCGGCGGTCGTCTTTTAACCCAATCATACCCAACGAACTTCATTCTCAATCGCTGGCTTGTACCAAGCGGCAAGAATAAGGCTGAGATGGAAAGCATTGAGTAGACAGCGCAATGGCATTTGCACTCACCGTCAGCTCGTGGCAAAATCTTTGTCGCCACAAACGCACGTGTCAAAGCCAGATACAATAACCCAGAAATCAGCAGTTTATGACCTCCTCTTGCTAGGTGTTGTCCTGCAACAAAGAACCATGAAGTTTTCACCCCCAACAGATTTACAATTACTTGGCATTCAGAGTACAGCACTGTTGCAAGTAGATTGATAGACCCGATCCCGAAATCTTAGCAGCTCTTCCCGTCGAGACGGTCCCTGCCCTTAACCCCCCCCCCCCCCTCCATCATTTATCACAAGAGTCCTGTAAGACCTCTTGAAACAAACATTTGTGATGATACCTTGGTCCCTCACTTCCGTTCTTCTGTAATTTTAACAGAATCCAAGCTCTCTGCGGGTCAAACACGCCACTATGAGATAAGTCAATCGTCCAGGAGCTCTCTCCATCACCCAGTATTGCTTTCACTTTACCCCGCTGTGATCAAGTGCTCAGAGCAGAGACAAGAAGTCACATCACATTACGCAGCCTACTTCCAAAAGAAGGGTTTTCCTCGTCACATATTAATGCAAGTTCTATGGGTTCCGGCCATTTTTTGAAAGGAAAAGACTTCGGGAGCAGGGCGATCCGCATGATAGCTCCAGGCGTCAGAAACCCTCCAGCTGCGTCATTAGGTGAGGGGTCTGTATCGTTATTTATGCTTTCAGGCGGGGGGATGAAACGTCGCGAAATGCTTCGATTGACTTGGCCGAGGTTCTGGAAAAGACGAAAGGCGGGCCTTAAAGCCTCTTTGCTTGGGGAAAAATCATAAGTTACTCGGCTAGTTAGATATATAATAAAATAATTCAGTTTTTTAAAAGCTTGTCTTGAATTCTTGTAGTAAACTCGGCCTTGAACAGCACATGTGCTGAAAGTCGCGAGGAGGTATATAACACCAAATGCTCCGCAAAAGTCCATTTCCCAATGCATTTTCTAAGCTGTTGTCATGCCATGCAAACATAAATGCTCGAGATCATGAAACCATAACTCCAATGCATCCAACAACCCACTGAACTCCGAGATGACAAAGCCGGACGGTAGGCCGGATGAGGTTATGCTGAATTAGACTTCATTGCCGAGTCGAAATCGAAAAGAAAATAAAAAAAAAGGTGTGCCGCTACATCACGAAACATGGTTCGTTCTAAGAACCATGTATCTTGATAAGTATTGACATGAAGGATATTTAATCGCCAACTTCGTCACCAACTACCGGTGGCATAATACCAGTGATCCTAACGTATCGTCGCCTCATAATGAGGCAAGTGACGAGAGGAGGAGCCGCAATTAATATATAATAAAAAAGGGAAGAAAGTCGAAACAGCAAAATCGCACGAGGCTACGTAGAAATGGCAAGCTACGCGTTGTAATGGTCGACATGGAGGAAGGGATTAGATCTGGCCTTTGATATCGACCTTCTTGAATGCCTCTTTCTTTGCATTTTCAAAGAAAAAGACTCCCTTGCCAGTCAGGAAGCGCAGGCCGTCGTCACGCTCTTCAAGAAGGTGTTGACCATTATAGTCATAAATGAACTGTGCAGCGTCCGCGTCCGACTCAAATCCAAGCTCCTCTGTGACGAATCTTAGCTTGACGTCTGGCTTGTACCTATAGCAGGGTTAGCATCGATCTATAAGTGTGAGCGGCTTCTACTTACGCTCTGCATATGTTCGAAATAGCAGCTAGGCGTTCACGGACAACAAACATATCCATAAGATAAGCACCCATGTTGGGCGTGTCGAGATAAAGTCTGAAGAACTTGTGATAATTGCCCAGCGCTAGGGACGATCGCACATCAAGAGCGTGCTTGATAGCTGGCTCCTCTTTCTCTGCTGTGGTTAGATCCGCCAAGACGTCATTCAACGCTGTGCGGTTAGATGTATGAATAAAGTACAAGATACGATACGCCTTGAATTCCACCGATTTCCCCTCCAAACCCTGTGCATACAGTACACGCAGTTGGGTTTGGCATTGATTATACTCACCAAGATCCCCCTTCTCCAAGGCTATACGTGCATGAATCTCGTAAACATTTACTGTGAATTCGTTCGTGATACGTTGCACTGTCAGGTCCTGGCGCATAGATTTGAACTGATCACAGATGTAAGAGTAATTCCCTTCTTTCCTCCACTTCTTCTTCAGCAGCTCTAGCGACTCTTTTAAAATATACTCAGGCCGGACATGAGATGGATTTGGAGCTGAAGTCAGACGGAAATATCGCTTTTCGAGGGTTTGACACGTGCCAACGACTGGACCAGCTGTGGGCTCTGGTGACGGAGATGGTCTATAATTCGACTTGTATCCGCCATCAAATCGACGCTGCCGCTTCTCCATATTCTTCTGAAACTTACTTGTACCTTTATTGGAAGTGTCGTCCTGTAGCGGTTGCTGGAGTGGTTGCTGACGCTTGTCAAATCGCTCCTTGGGCGACTGGAAAGTCAGACGTTCTTCGAGGCCATTTTGGCTGTTAGTGGTACGCCAAGGTGGGGTTGAGGAAGGAGAATCTTCGCTTCCGCCTCCAATCTCTTGCGATTTTCTTTTCTTGGACTGCATATTTTGGCTAGGGATGCCATTTCCACTTGCACCCAACTGTAACTGTACAGACTGTTGTTGCCATGCGGTTTGTACTCGTTCACGCCGAATCAACTCCTGGGGAAGAACCATATTATCCCAGTCAGCAGTTGCTAAAGTGTTGTTGTCCGTTGCGGCGGTGATAATCATCTTCAGTCTGGCTTCAATTTCAGTTCTGGGGATATCTTTTATCAAGTTGCTAGGATCAAAGCATCGCTGCACATAGTTCCGAACACCTTGTGGCCACTCAATCTTCGATCTCTGAGGTTGGGGTGTTGGTGGGTGTACTGCAGGGACTCCAGGTGGAGGAGGAAAAGTTTGAGGGACCATCGCAGGAGCGTAGTGAATGGGTTGTTGTCCGAAAGTTTGGCGTACTTGAACAGGATGGTATGCAGGAGGACCTGGAGCTGGATTAGAGCTGGAGCGAGAGGATTTTGTCGTGTGGCAGTTGAACTCACCTGCTTGGTAGTATTGTGAAGTCGTTCCTGGTGCACCAGTTCCAGGTGGTGGCGGGATACTTGAACCCCAGGCGGATGCCATCGGAGTGGAGTACATTCACGGAGATTCCTTAGCTTTTTAATGAGGTTAGTGACGCGATAATGAGCTTTTAGAGATGGCAGAAATAAAAAGAGTCGGTGGATGCGGGATTGCAGTGAAAAGGAGAGGAAAGTGGTTGGGTTGGACATGGGCAGAACATGAAGAATAATGGGCTCGCTAAGCTAGCGTGATTCAAAGTACTTAGGCACGTGTGCCATCAGCCTTCACATTCCCTTATGCCCCGAACGGAAGCCTGCAGTGAGTCTATCAAATGATAGTGAGATAATGGGAAGCATTTCTGTATGAACCCGATCTTTACCCAAAGAAATGTTGATGCCGTATCCGTCTCCCAACATAGCAATCAGTAAGAAAAGCTTACTGGACAAAAGCTTGGCCGGATGTTTCTGAAGCACATCGACCTCACTACTGCTTTGAGGCCGTCTTATCTACCAGATGAGGTTCTGATCTTTGTTCAGGACAATGTGGGCCTCTATGAAGGGTAAGATATTCAAGCAATTTAGAGGAGAAACTCATATGACCGTGTGCTTTACTAATATGTTGACCTTTAGTAAATTCAAGATCCCAGATCATCAAAATGGACAGGTCTACTTGACTTCGCATCGAATATGCTATGTTGATAATGAAGAGCCCCGAAAGAACTCTGTTGCCATTGAGTTAAAAGAAATTGACCGATATGAGTTTTATGTATGTCTTTTTGATCAATATCCAATGACATCATGCTGACAAAGTATAGGCGGGCTTTCTTAAATCATCTGCAAAGATAACTCTAGTTCCAAAGCCGTCTAAGAGATCTTCAGTACAGAATAGAGGCATTTCCAGCCTAGCTGCTCCATCTAGGAGTGCCACGGCATCACCACTTTCTCGTGGAGAAAGTCCGTTTCATTTGCCACCAGTCGAGTCATCCCCAAAAAGCGCGGCCACTTGGATATGCCCCATCTGTTCTTTCTCGAATCCCGTGCCTTCAAATTTCGACCCGGAAACTGCGAGCATTCATACATTAGCACCATGTTTAGCTTGTGGAATCAAGCCTCCTCTTGCTCATGTGCTGAAAGCTGCCATCTCGAATGCTGCAAATCGGCCGCCTGTGCAGGCTCCGGTACCTTTGAGAAGTTATATTCCGCTTCGAGGTGCCCCTGAACCTTTCTCACCCAAGCCAGAGATAAGTATAAATACATCTGCTAGTCAAGGTCTTCCCAATGATGAGAATAATGCTTCCCACGGGACTGGAGCATCAACCCAGTGTCCAAGATGCACATTTCTCAACCATCCCTCACTAATGTCATGCGAGCTCTGTGGAGCTCCTTTAATATCTGAAAGCCCTGTGACACAACCCTCCCCATTGGAGCCACGGATGGAATCACCAGGGCCAAGTCTAAATCAACTTCCAGCTCCAGGAACAGAGAATAAAGAGAGTATCAAGCTTTCATTTCGTGGAGGCGGCGAAAAGATATTTCACGAGCGTCTCAAGGGGTGCATGACGCAGCGGAAATGGCTTTTGCAAGGTGCCCCACCTGTACCAAAACCAGATCGTGGACAAGAGGGCGGTTCTGGTTCGTCTACTCCTACTGGAGAGAGAGTAAAGACAGTTGGGATTGCAGGACTCGAGCAGAGACGCCTCGATGTAAGGAAGAATAATGAGCTAGTCATAGGCAACGCTTTTGAAGACCTTGAAGCATTAATGACATCGGCGAAGGAGATTATCGCTCTTGCAGAGTCCTTCGCAAATAGTAATGGGAATGGATCAGAGTCAAATGCTGTCGCGAACGCCCTTGGCTTAGTCACCACAAAGGATATGCTAGGCGGGACAAACTCCGAATCATTGTATATTTCTGAGTTGTCAAGGAATTTGGCTGAGTTTTTGACAGATGATGCTCGAGGGATTCTTCGCAAATCAGGAGGCATCATCAGTCTTGTCGACCTCTGGGCTATATTTAACCGCGCCCGTGGAGGCATTGAACTGGTCAGTCCTCTTGATTTCGAGAAGGCGGCCAGGATGTGGGAGACTCTCAAATTGCCACTTCGCCTACGAAAGTTCAAAAGCGGTGTCCTGGTCGTTCAAGGCAGTGACAGAACTGACGAGAAGACGATCAAGGCGATACTAGCATGGTTGGACGATCTACACTCTTTCCCACCAGAACATGAAGTTTTATGGGACTGGCAGGGATTTGGTCGTGGTGTAACCGCTCAGGATGTAGCAGAGCGATTCGGCTGGAGTATCGGCGTCGCTGAGGAAGAATTAGAGATGGTCGAGGAAATGGGATATTTATGTAGAGAAGAGAGCATTGAGGGTGTCAGATTCTGGGAGAACTGGCTGGATGAAAAGACACTTCCAGTTATACAGCCAGCATCTATTACAAAGAGCTTCAACATAGACATATAGAAGAACGAAGAAGAAAATTCGTCTACGTCTTTAAACTCCCAAACTCAAACATGGAGCGAGTCAGCACAGCCATATCTCTGGCTTTTCCTAACGGTTTATAGCTCGTTACGGGACAGGACTTCAAGGAAAGGAAAGACATGCCATTCAAAAAATCTCGAGCTTTCGCTAAAGTATACTTATAACTAATTTATAACTAATAACTAATGGAATCGTGGCATCGTTTCATTTAATACTAGGTTTACCTTGTTTTATAACCCGGGCTTCTTAGTACAGATCCTAGTACTAAGGTACTAAAATGTTTTATACATTAACAGGCGGCTCGTCAGGTAGTGTACATTGGTCAGTCGGTAAGATATTGCATCAATATTTCAAGGTTTATAGTATATCTATAGTGTATTTGCTCTTATTTATTACTTTTGGCACAGTTCATCCTCTTCTTCTGTCATCACGATGATTGTACTAGATAACGAAGTAGTTTGCTTTTAATTAATCATGGATCTAAATAAAGCATATATCGGTGATTGGGATATGCGCTCCCACAGACTCAGTATGACGTTTGATTGTAAGTTAATTTATAAGCTCTTTTCTAGATTTCTTTATGCCAACAAACTCAACCTTTGCTCTTACTCCAATTTGTTTCAAGAATACTAATCCCGCAGGCTATTGCCTCATTATATGACCGAAAGTGCCTACATCACATTTTTATCAGAAATCGCATTTGGCATGCTCTCACTAAACTGACCCGCTAGGTGCTCTTTGCCACTACTCTCCTCCCTCTTCAGCTACCCTAAGCCATATCGCCAGTCTGAGGTTTGAATGGAAATGCTGTAACTTGGGCCCTCCTACCTGTTATCGGGCAAGTGTCTATAGTCCTACACTTATGCATAGACTTGACAATCGATAGAGTCCGTGCCACCATGCAAACAGAGTTGTAAATAGAAAGCGTAGGCGGTGTGGCCACCAGAGGCGTGAGAAGTGTGAGTTAGGTGCTGTGTGATATAGAGAAGGAGCTTTCTCCTAAGGAAAACATCGAGATCCGCTGGAGGAAAGCTACCAGAGTGCCGGGATATGCTATGTCTACTAAAATCGTAGGATGTTCCTCATCCACACATAATGTAAGGCACCATTGACGACACCTACTGCAACCCTGTTTCACACTCTTACATACTTTCTTCATTCATTCACCCACCCCTACTGACTGGCCGTGTCCCCAAATCACCGCATATATATCCATTCCTTCCCTCTTGTTGCCTTCCTGATATTTTCAAGAACAGGGGCTTATTACAAAATATAAACAAAAAGCATACTATGTAGACACCAATATATCTGTTTCCCTTCCTCGACTATTTCTTTCCACGGAAGCCTGATCCTAACCCAGTCGTCGAATGCACAGAGCAAGATCTCTACATTGTAAAGACACACCGGAGAACAGGGGTTTGGCTCTGTTGCAAGACGCCACCGAACACCGTTGCCAATCACCTGTACGCCCGATATTTGCGTAAGCAAGAATGGAAAGGGGGATGGGGCTAACCAGCAGAAAGTGTCTACGCAAAAACAATACGTCTGAGATGGCATGTGAACGATGCGGATAGTGGGTACTCTTTTCTTGGGGATGTGGGGATGTGGGGATGGAAAGAGGAAGAAATGAAGGAGGTCTATGGTGGGAAACAAGCTAAAATGATGTGTTGTAGTGAGAAATACATAAGATGATATGACCCAGATACGTTTGATACTGATGATAGGACGGATTTGTCGAAATGGGAATGGTGAGACTTATGATTGAGATGGAAATTAAGTGATACCTCTGTATTGCATGTTTTATATGTCATCTAGTTCTTGTTTGGTATGCAAACTATTAACAGTGGTGTTTGAGATTATGAAGCCTGTGTAAAGACAGCGTGGTCCACAAAATATAGCAATTTGGCTATTATAAATTTATTAAAGGAAGTAACTAAGATCAGAACAGATAACGTGTAGAGGTCCACTTAATCAAGGCAGACTTCCTAATTGCTCTTGTATACTGCCACATAGTCGATCTCCATCCCAACTGCAGGGCCAGAGGCTGTAGGTATTGTCATTTGATGAATAGATGTCCAAGACCCATCACCCATACCAGTGTTGGTACTGGGACTCCCCGGATAATTACCTCCAACAGCAATATTCATGATAACGAAGAACGGGTTCCAAGCAAGAATCGCCCAGCCTTCAATCTCTCGAACCTGTGCTCCAGTGACTTCGTGGAACTACACCCCGTCGAGGTAGAACTTGATGTTTTGGGTTTGCCATGTTCAAGAGGTACGGCCAATCTTAACAGCGTAAGTGTGAAATCTAGGGGGGAACTCGAGTTCGTTGGTAAAAGTTCGATAAGGTATTGAATCTAGAACCTTTCGAAACGTTGGTTTGGGGTTGGGCATAAAACGAGAATGGAAACACGTACTGTGTGCGGTCAAAGTCACGCTTGCTTTCTACAACCCATTTCTGCCCCAACTAAAGCGTATTTAGCGTGTCTTCTCTGGAAGTTGTTAGGGCCAACAGAGCCTTTGGACATGTCTTCGGGCTGTCGGCCTTCTTGAAATGATCCCCCCCTCCCTGCCCAAAAAGAAATTGAATACGAACTGGACATTAGCAGTGTTGGTAGACCCCCCATCTGCAAGCTCCAAAATGTCCTATAACAACACAAACTTAGTTTCCTTAGGCTCAGCAGGCTTTTGACAGTAATGAAATTTTTTTAAAAACTTTAGTGGCCAAAATTTGTATGTTCTTGTTAAGATTTTGATGCTACAAGAGCTCATATATAAATTTAGTAGTCGGGAAATTCGAAGATGGCTACTCACCATCTCTCCACAGGCGGGCCAATTACCAGGAGATCGGCCTGAGAAGTATCAGAAATAGTCATGTATGCAATATCTAGCTGAACTGCTACAGCAACAACGGCAGAAATGAACTGTGTCGTTACTCTATCATTGTTTCCAAAGAGATCGTGTTAGAGACGTATGCTTACATCTATCTCCAAGGATCCAAAACGCAGGCCAAATGCCTTTATGTCTGTCTGCAGCAGCTTGACCCAATTTGATATTAGCTTGAATGTCCATTTTCTTCCCTGCGTTGCGGGTGAAGCTACTGTGGGATGACAGGCGAGCCGAAGTCCATCTTCCATCTGACTCGTGCACTAAGAGACTCTAGGTCAACGGGTTTCTATTATTTGAGCTCTATTACTGCTTGCAGACATACCTGGTGCAATCCAAGCCGTACCTGCACCAGACAGGAAGGCATTCTTGGTATTACTCTGATACCATTGTAGCTCGTTATTGTCGTTTTGTGAAGGATTTGTGATTCGGTAATCCCATAAGTCTTTGGTGATCAGAGAGCCTTGCGCTCCATTCATATCACTTGCCCAGACGATATTGTAATTATCCATTGCTGGAGCAACTAGAACCTCTTGGAGGAGCCCGACCACAGATGGGGCATAGAGCAAAAAGAAAGAACGCATCATTATAGACGAAACTGTGGATTCTCGAGAATTTACTGCTGAAAGTGCTAAAGCGACTCCTTAACGGATTGGGAGAGATCCTTGGGAGAGAGAGTCTCTTTATACTGCTCACATTTCCTCTTGTTACCGAACTGGGGAATTTACTCCTACGCTTCACGCTTTTAGCTCAACAAGCAGTAATAGTCTTGGTATATGACTGCGTCTCACTCTTTGGTGAAGAATTTGTAGATATACTGGAGGCATCGTTCCTAACTAGAGCGTATGACCGCTCATTGAGGTCTTTGGTAGGTTTTGGCCATAGCAACATGAAGGAATTCCGAGCAGAAATCGATTAAGGTAGCATTAGTCTGAGTTATGAGGCTGAATTGTATGTGTAGCCATAAGAAAAACAGGCCAGTTCTGACCAATTTTTTATTACGTGACCTCAGAAGGCGGGACAGAACAGGAAAGACACGAAAGTTGGTCATATTTATGTGCTTGGCGAAGCCCCCTTCAGTGAGTGGCTTTTTATCGAAGGAAGCTATAGGATAACGAACTCACATATTCACGAAACCTGACAGCAACCCTTTTTAGGCCGTGGCCAATTTCCAGCTGAGGATTGTACATCTTATTTCTTCCTCGGGCCAACATCTTAAACCATTGAGCGAGGACTGAGGTAGTGTGAGATCCCTGTTAGAAATTTTCGAAGTATTAAAAATATGTGACCATCGTTGAGCCATAAGTAGGCAGGTCGATTCTGGACAGAATATTGAGCTGATACTGACATTGAAGTAGTTTCCATGTGTACGGATGCGGGAATACATCAATACTGCAGCAACGCAGTAAAGCAACAGCGTGCCAGCACCCTAATGAAGCAATGCAGTATCTGACCATAATCTGCGATCTATGGGTAGAAAAATATTCCTTCTCGTCAAGAATTTCATTACCAAATGGCTCCCAGAAGCGTTCGGAGAGTACTATATCAACACTTGTGACGGATCAACGGAAAGGTACCGAGAGAAAAGGATTGTGCTTTCTCTCTATCAGCAACTTCCCCCTTTATATATAACGCGTTGTAAAGTGCGCTCCCTCCATTATCCCAGGCTATTTAGGGTTTCCAAATCTGCTTGATCATACATGCCATAGGTTGTTATGAGGAATGTCAACATATATGCAACCCGTGTGCACTCCAAGTCATCTACACGTAGTCTTCGCTAGTGGCTGAAGAACTAAGGCGTTGGGAATGCAGTATGGTATTTCCTATCTTGTGAATTCGTCTTTGATCGTCTTCCCTCTCCAGTCTCCTCCATTTCTATTGTGGTAATGGCTCGATTAAAGGCAGACGACGGAAGTGGCGCAAATCTCCTCAAAGTTTTCCGAAGTTATTTCGATTTCGCATGCTCTTTCAGCTTCCCAGGAAATTGGAGTCCTCTTAAGGGGTTTATCCATCCATTTGGGGTCCAAATGCCTTGCAAAGTCAAATCGTTCGCCAAGTTCCTGGAAGGTTGTTATCGTACAATTTGCCTTAGCGAGAAAACTTGCGTAGGTTCTAGATCTGTCTAAATGAGCCTCGTTTCCGCTTCGCCCACTTGAGCCTCCATTTGTTTGTAAGGAGTGTTGGTTGGAGTCATGTGTAAGCTAAACTGCACAATCATCAGTGGCAGATGGTCGAGATGAAGTGCTTGCGGAGCGATAACCGCATCACGTGTGGGTCACCATGGCACAAAACGTTGTAACTTATAAAGCCATCAGGAACCAATGACGCAGGCTTACATATATCAATAAAAAGCTCAGCCACCTGGGATTTGACCATTTCTCAGAAAATTGATTCCCTCACCTACCGCACTATGGTGTTGTTGTCGCTTCCTTCCTGCTGCGCCTCTCATCCTCGCTTCCTCACTTCCTCGACACGCCAAGGATTTCGAAAGCCGCCTCATACTTCTCCCACATACAGCATACAGTGGATTACCGACCTCGACAGATACTCCCAAGGGATTCAAATCCGATGGTTGAGGGATGAAGTACCCGAGCTCTAACTCCTGGTGATGTAGTGATGTCTTCCAACTCGTCTATTCCATCCACAATCCAGAGCGTTAGTCTCGTGCGCGAACTTGATATAAAGCCTCGTATATCTCATAGTCTGATTTTCATTCATCATCCTCATTTCATCTCATCAATTCTTCACTACAAAAGCGCAGTTCTTTCTTTAGATCTATTCAGGCGAATCTGATCTATTCATATCGCTTCTTCTTTCCTTACTATCTACCTATATTCATAAACTACTTTCAAAATGAGAACCACACTCGCAATCAGCATTGGTCTCTTGAACGCTATTCCAGCTCTGGCAGCTCCTCTCGCCTGGCAGGAGAACACTAAACGGTACCTTTTTTCATTGAATAGATCCATGTAGCAGGAGAAGCATTGGCTAACAAATAACAGTGACGAGTGGTTGGCTGTCAGGAGCGCAAACCCAGATCTCTTCACACGGTAGGTCTCTTTTTGAAGTATTGTAGATCATGATTACTAACAGCCTTCTAGGGAGGCTGCACCGGAGGCATGGCAAGAGGTAGACGTCCCAAGCTCAGATATCTTCTCTCGTGAGGCTGCTCCTGAACCTGAGCCGGAGGCTGCTGAAGAACAATGGGAACTCATCAAGAAAGACTATTCCTCAGTCTTCGCTCGGTAAGTGCCCGATCAAGTTGCCCACCTCAGTACGCTAACGATACCTAGTGAGGCCGAGCCCGAGCCAGAGGAGAGTGACATCTGGGCCCGTGACCTCGATGATCTTGTCGCCAGAGATGCTGATGATGACTTTGTGAACTCCCTCACCGCTAGAGGCTTGGACGAACTCGAGGCTCGTGGTAATAATGCCGAGAGTTTTTTCAAGAGCCTCCGAAGCCGTGATATTGATGACCTTGAGGCTCGCGATGTTGAGCTTGAGGCTCGTGATGCTGATGACGACTTCGTTAATTCTCTTACCGCTAGAGGTCTCGAGGAGCTAGAGGCCCGTGGCAACAATGCCGAGAGCTTCTTCAAGTCTCTCCGAAGCCGCGACGTTGAGCTTGAGGCTCGTGATGCCGATGACGATTTCGTTAACTCCTTGACCGCTCGTGGCAACAACGCCGAGAGCTTTTTCAAGAGCCTTCGCAGCCGTGACATCGATGACCTCGAGGCCCGCGATGTTGAGCTTGAGGCTCGTGATGCCGACGATGAATTTGTCAACTCATTGACTGCTCGTGGATTGGAAGAGCTCGAGGCTCGTGGCAACAACGCTGAAAGCTTCTTCAAGTCTCTCCGAAGCCGCGATGTTGAGCTTGATGCTCGTGGCAATAACGCTGAGAGCTTTTTCAAGAGCCTTCGCAGCCGTGACGTCGATGATCTCGAGGCCCGCGATGTTGAGCTCGAGGCTCGTGACTTCGACGACCTCGTGACCAGAGACGCCGATGATGACTTCGTCAACTCCCTGACCGCCCGTGGGCTTGAGGAACTTGAGGCCCGCGAGGTTGATGACGAGCCTGAGCTCACCACTCGCGATGCTGACGATGACTTCGTCAACTCCTTGACCGCCCGCGAGCTTGATGACCCCGCCGAGGAGGCATAAATTTTCGGTCTTGCATCCGGAACAGGTAGAGGAGGAAGCGTGATACAGGGCTATGATTGCATTTAGCGTTGCAAGATTCTGCATTGGATAAAAGAATTGCTGGTTGGTGGTTGCATGTTTTGGGAAAAGGGCACTGGCATACACACGGCGTTCACATGTTACAGGTTACAGGTTCCTTACAATGAAAATTTCCTATGTCTTCATCTAGACTCTCTCTCTCCCTCTCTCCCTCTCCTCTTACCGTGCTTGAATCTTTGTTTGTATATGTCGTCATGTATCGGTAGGAGATCTATAGAAGACCCCTCCACCTTCCGACCTTTGCAGCTTGAAGGAAGCTGATTAACAAACATCCTTGAAGTTTGAGATAACCCGACTTTTACACTACGCAAGAAGGACACCTGTACGAACCCCATCGCGATTAGAAAGCGTGGCGACCGTTTGTATTCACGATTTATGGCTCTTTGCGGGATATACCGCAACGCCGCAAACTTATTTTTGAAATGTCAGTGTTTTTCTTCCCCCCCCCGAGGCTTTCGGTCTGTCTGGCCGCGCAGATCTCTCTGATGAGCGTGGAGCATGCGGCGGTGCTCATCCGTCATGGCTGCCTTTTGGTCGGTGGGACTTGGGTGGATTGGCTGGCTCGCATGAAACCAAGGTATCAACGGCCAGCGGAAAGGATTCAATATAAAGACCGATAGCCAAAGCTCAAGTCGTCGTCAAAAAGGAAGGAGTAGAGCAGCAGCAGGCTTTTTATATGCTGGTATTATTATTTTGTTTGCACAAAGGTTCTTTATTTACATCATCAAAAAAGGGTATCAATCCATCCCATCCGTTTTCTTCAACATACACTATACAAGATAATTTCATACATCCGATACCCGTGCCTTACGCTTGCAAATCATCCCCGTTCTTTCCGTCATAACTCTGTTTCTGCCTCACGCCCTTCTGGGCTTTTAGTTGGCCCGGCGTGTACAGGACCGGCACGCCTCGACTCGGCGGCCGGTCTGTTAATTGATATCGCGGCGTGCTGTCGCTCACTCTCTCTTGGATCGGAGCATTTGGAGTCGCTGTTCTTACGGCCGGTGTCTCCCAGCTCTCCGTCCGCACGGTTTCGGGGCGGAATCCGCTCACGGGTTGGTAGCTGGGTGGTGCGCGGACCGTGGTTGCCATTCCCATTTCTTTATTTAGTGGATCATATCCGTCCACAGGCTCATAATCGCCGACTGGCCCATAGTCTTCCATGGTTCCATAGTCGTCTTCATCTATGGGCGAGTAGCCCGATGTGTATGTATGTCCTACTCCTCTATCTCTGCCGCCGACAGTGGCGGCGACACCTGCTGCTCCCATGCTTATCTCCGCACCCATGCCTCCATATCCCGAGCCCGCACCGTAATTATCGTGCGGCGGGGCTTGTGTCATGACGCTCAATTGCGGCGGGGGCGGCGAGGGTGGCGACATCTGCGAGATCGCGGCGTTAAAGCTCGATGAAAAGTTCTCGATTTCCGAGATTCCATGCAAGCCATCTACATTAAGTTGCGGTGATGTACCATACATTGAAGGTGTGTTTTCGAGCGAGGTCCCATAATAGGAAGATGGCGGCACGCCGAGACTGACGTTACTGTCCTCGCGCATCCTTTGATCAATGCCTTGATGCTCAGTTGGTGGCGTCAATATGGCGCGTGAGGTTTCTACCGGCGGTGGAGTATCAGGTTGGACGTAGGGTTGCGAATAGGGATGGCTTTGTGTCTGTATCTCGTTTGTATGGAAGTCCTCTGGTGAGTATGGTAGCACTGGTGGGAACGGTATTTGTCCTTGTGAGCTTCCTGGTGAGGGATTTGACGACCCGCTGGCTTTCATGCTGAAGCTTTGTTAGCCATGAAGTTCGGATCGTTCTGATGCAAGACTTACTTCATGAATGAACCTCTGTCTTTCCTTTGCTGGTTGCGTCGCCGCCGGAGGAAGAAAAGGATTATACCCAAAAGTGCTATTACGAAAGCTGCGCTCCCAATGACTCCTGCTGCAATTACACCCCCGCTCACTTTGCTCTTCGACTTCCCTTCGCCCTCTTCTCCTGCTCCTGTCGTCGCCGCCTGCGTGTTTCCTGTCGTGGTTGATGTTGATTCTGTGGTACTTGTTGTTGATGCGGGCGGAGGTGTTGATCTGCTCTCTTCTGTTGTAGTTGTAGTTTGCGCTGTAGTGCTCGAAGATTCCGATGAGGCTGTGGAAGATACGGTCATCGGGCTAAATGTAATTTTCCTATACACGACTTGTAATAGTACATCTGATGCCTGGCCTGAATAAGTCGTCTCAACCTTCGTGGCTTGGTCTGTCTTTCCGCAACCCCATTGAAGGTAACTGCCTGGGTACGTGTTTCTGTAACATAACGTGTCATCCGGGCTATTTAAACCTCAATTAGTAAAGGGCTTTCCTGCATGATATTATGTCTGTGGAACCTTACCATGTGTATATGCCATTATTCTTGATTTGCGGTCCTGTTGTCTCTTGCTGACTATTTTTATCGACGCAACTCGTATACATTCCTTCTGTACAAGTGCTTTCTCCTATCTTACAGCATCCCACATATCCATGATTCATAGCGCGTACACATGATGATCCCGTTGGACATACTGCCGGCTCTGATAAAGTTCCTCCAAGCCATCCACACACGCGAATATCTGGGGTTTTCCTCCTGAACAATTCTTTTGGATCAACTGGAAACTGTGTTGGTCGCGGCGACCATTCATCTGCTTGATAAACGCTTGTCGGTATCGGACCAGACCATGGCAAGGCGTTGGTTACACCGAATGCTGCAGATAGTAAGAGTAATATCGCGGAAGGCGGCATAGCGAATATGTTGAACTCCATGACAGCGGATCACGTTCGCTCTACAGGCGAATAATTGTAGCACTCGACATCGATCAAGGGAAACTAATACACCTAGGCGAGGAGGAATATATGTATATGGAGACAAGGCAATGTGGAAGGAGGGGCTAGTTTCTATTTAGAAGTATTGGAGGTAGGGAAGTCCCTAACGGTTAAAAGTGTGAGAGAGGCTGTGAGAGCGGGACCTGGCTTCCAGGCACGAGAGCTTGCTGCAGAGGGTGGTGCATTATTGGCAAATGGTACTGTAAGAGAGGGTAGTGATGGGTATCAGGATTGGTCAGATTCATGATGAGGATCTAAGGGAACAGGGTTCCATTGCACGCAAAAACAGCCACTGGGAATCCATCGCTCGCGGGCTGTGAGAAGCAAAGGCCGCTAAAAGCCCAGAGGTTGGCCTGATCTGGGGCTATGGCCAAGAAATATAAGGATTATTTACAGGCTCGGTAACGTTATTAAGAAGCCTGTAGCGGAGGCACTAACCTCACTCAAGTTACTAGTGAGACTGGTCTGTTATATCAGACAGCGCTTCGCCGCATGTCCGCATGTCCGCATGGCCAGTTGAATATCTTTTATAAGCAGGATAGGATCATTCAATGCCCTGAAATTTCGATGCCACGTTTGAGAGACAGGACGAACAATTCCTAGCCCTCTGGATTGCGCAGTAAATCACGACGCAAAGTCCTCAGGGTTGGGGGAATTGACAGTGAAGGAGGGGAAGTAAGATGCAGAAACGAAACACACAGCGGAGTAAGCTGCAATAGCATGGCTTTGCACTTATTGTCTTGGTAAGTTGAAAAAAAACCCGTATTTCATGACTATCCCAAGACCCACGAATAACTTCGAGTACGAGGCTTGAAGCTCTCATGGGGGCCATCCCGCTGAAGTGTGTCCCAAGTGCTTACTCGGTCTGGCTTTAAGCGACTTAGGCGCGGATGAGGATATTTAATGCCCGTAGTTTGAGACACCAGCACCCGCGGGACGGCGACTTAGCAAATAATCAACTTGTGTTAGCCACCGTTAGAATTTGACTGGCTCTCTCACAATGCCATCATTGTGATTCCCTGCAGTAGTTTCCAGTAGTTTGGTCCACTCCTGCCCATTTATAGGCACTTCACGAGAACAAGGTACGCCTAAAAATCAGGAGCCACCTCCAACACCAGGACGCGCGCTTCAAAACTCAAATACCCAACTCTGTGTAAAAGTCGTCTGATTTTTAATGACAGTCTTCAATTTTTTTGCGAGCGATGCAACAGTATATGCTGACTGTAGATCATTACTTACGCACAAACGCGAGTGATCGAGACCTCGCCGATCAATTTCTTTGCTCACGTAGCATTTGACCCAGCTCGGACATCCAAAGGTCAGACCTAATAAAAACGTGGCGACCAGCATTTCAAAATTCGTCCTCATGCACCTTCCCGATCGTTGGGGTAGTATGATTGATTCGAGAATCCTTTCAAGCCGCTTACTTTGGCAAATACATTAGCGGTGGCATTTGGAGCTGAACTTGTGTTGAAACACCTTAACTTCTCTAATTCGGCTGAACTTTGAAGCAACAAAATGCCACTTTTCTTAAAAGCAAAGCTTGTTTATTTATGCCGGTCAAGCTGATCACAATTCTCCCGAGCCGTCGAGCTCTGACGGTTAGGCTGTCTTGCTTCTAGAAGATCAGCTATTCTAATCAGGGGTCGCATTGATGACAACTGCAGTCTCATTTCGACCCTTCCCAAGAGCCCCAAATTCACTATCCTGATTACCTGCATTATCTTATCCCGCCTCGTGATTATATTTCGATACCGTATATTGCGTGATGCTAATTCTTGCCCTATTTTATTATGGGAATGACGTTGTGTTTCATCTGCTACCGTAATCATCACCAAGGAAGATTTTCTGAGGCGCAGTCGAGGATGAGGCTGACATAAAAAATCCACTCACCCGAAATAGCTTCAAGACTCGTCATCCCACTTATAAACCGCATGCCCCGCCTGCGTTGGAATAGATTCTTCCTTTGTGCTTCATCCAAGAATTTGAGGCTTCGATTGATTGGCAGTATCGTCTAATCCGGCAGTGCCTTTCATAAGCCAGAGCTTCTACGGTAGGTGCTTTTTGCCTCTCGTGTTTACAGAGAGAGAGAGAGAGAGAGATGCACCATGTTTCTTGGTACTGTCAGCCAATATCCCAGTGTCTCAAAACCCCATATGAGACTTGATTATGCGTATCGTTCTTTTACCAGTGGCATGTCATTCCAAGAAAGGCCCCTGGTATCGTCACGCGGTTAACAAGAAGCGCTGGCCATAATTCCAACCTACAAAATTTTCTAGATGTTGACTGACCATCGGGCCGCCCTCACAATTTTGGAGAACGTAGCCGGTTCCGACACGGTGGGTGTCGCAAGCAATGATCCCGAGAGTCTGTTGACAACCCCAAGGGGTCTGTGCCACAAAACGCAATCAAAAACCAACAAAGTGATTATTGCTCACCCTTTTCATACCATACACATATACTTGCCACCCCCCGAGAGGAACCTCACAAATGACTTGCCTGAATCATGCCTCCAGCGATACCGAATCCGGTTCTGTAGACCGACAAAACCATTGTGTTGTTCGGTAGCATAGAGAGTGTATATATATGTCCTTGTCAATACATGTCGTCCATGCTGATCAGAAAACGCCATTTCTGGAGCCATCTCTTTCCCGGGTCGGCGAAATATGTGAGTGTCGAGGCAGACTTGCAACAAAAAGGCTACTATTTTCATCCACATCACTTGACCAGCTGATCACATATAACAACACCCTGTTATGAGACAAATGGAAGCTGTTGCCTTCGAGAAAGGCTCTCGTTGTTGAAAGGGCAAACATATTGTATTGTCGCCCACCGTAATACCTTTAGGCTACAAAAGGCAAAGGGCATGCATAGGTGAAATTGGTGAACCAAGTTAGGGTTCGTAAGTTCTGTTAGGACAATATCGCAGCAAATGAGGAGCATGCTTGTCCAATTAATGACCAACGGTCTACATTGTGCAGCGCGCGCGTTCCCTTCCCCAACTCCGCTTCAGGTTCATCAAGCAAAAGAGATCGATTCGTGTTCAAAAGAAGAGAAGAGGACGTAAAAATCCCTCTAGCCTAAACACCGATTAAGAACAGCTCGACTCAGCCTTGCCAAAGAAAACTCAAAAATTCCCTCTTCAACACACGCAGCCCTCCTCCAAACAAGAAAAACGCGGCTCAGTCTGACCCTCCCGATGTGGCACACATTCCGAATCCCCCGAGAGACAAGGGGGCGGGAGGGTGTCAACAGACGGGAACAAAACACCACCACACCCACCATTGCTACCCACGCTACACACCCCCCAAGCCCATACCATCTTCCCCAATTACCAAACATCAGATCTTGTTTTCCCTCTGGTCGTCCTGTTTTTCGTTGCACATCTCACATTTTAGTCTCCCAAGCTAAAACCCCTCCGCTGCTGCTAGTTCACGCCGTGTGTAACACTCTTGGGCGAATGAGGGGCCGCGTGCCTGAGAAACGCCATGCTTGGCGACCACACTTCGCTCGAGCTGATCCATGGTTGTAATATATGCGCATGCGGCACTATTGCTCTTTGTCCGTTCGATGCAGGAGCGTGCTTTTCATGTTTATCCCAAGCCTCAGCTGAGAGGGAAAAATAGAGCCTTTCCCCGTTCTATAAACGCCCGCTTTACAATGGTCACGGAGGGTATGGAATGTGGGGGAGATGGGATAATGAGGAAGCTTGGTTTCTACATGCTATCCTCCATCCTCTTGCTTCTGACCCTCTGCCAGCTGTCTTTCTCTGATTTACCTCCTGCCTTCTCGAGGCCCATCCCACGTTCTACCCACTCCTGGCTGCCCATTTCACTTAATCGCGACAAGGCTCGTGCGAACGCAAAGCGTTCCTCATCACCGCTGAAGATGCTTGAGCTCTTCAGCATCTTCATATTCATTCCTAGATCATCCATCATCATCCTCATCGTGTCGCCGATTGCTTCTTCTTCTGTATCTCCTTCCTTAGCCACTGCATCTTCTTTTACGGAATTCTTCATCTCCTCTTTAGAAACGAAGAGCTGTGTTAATGGAACAGCCGATGTCAACACTAACTTCGCTCGAGACTCATAGACGGCATCGATGAATGTGATGAATCGCCGTGCGAGATCACGCTGCTGATGCGTCATTCCGGGCACATCGGTGACGATGAAAGCATCGTAACTCCGCATCAGCTCGATATAATCGGCTGCACTTGTTGGCCGTCCGATCAGCTCGTCAAATGTAAACATAGCGGCTTTCCCAGATACTTTAGGAACGTGGATTTCACGACCCCAGACCCGTTGAATCTCCGAATGCGGTTTATCCTCGTTGGGATCTCCTAGAAAACGAAACCATTTCTCAGCATGCGACTGGGCATGCTTGTCGAGGGGATTGTGGTAGACTCCTGAGGGGGGACGAGGGATTTTGCGGTAGTCGGTCGGCGAATCTAAGTTAATAACGTGTAGACGATTCTTCAGGAGGTTGATACAGGGAATGAAGGATTCTCTTTGAATCCCGTTCTTGTATAACTCATCTGGGTGCCGATTTGAGGTTGTGACTAGAACTACTCCGTGAGACATCAGAGATTCTAGAAGCCTGCTTTGAATCAGTTCTATGTCATATTTTGCCCATAGTGAAGAATCATACCGTCGTAATATCATAGCATCAGCAACGTCGGTGCACTGGAACTCGTCAAAGCAAAGTACATTGCCTTGTTCCGCAATATCAGCGGCAATGAATGGCACTGCGTCTATATCATTTCCATGCTCCATCTTCATCTTGTGAAGCCGCTTATGTACATCTTGCATGAAGTTGTGGAAATGGATTCTGGTTTTACTCGTAACAGTACTAGGCAGTGTTTCGTAGAACAAATCCATCAACATGGTCTTCCCACTACCTACGTCCCCAAATAGATATAGCCCTCTTGGTAGGTTATCTGAGATTTCCTGGAGAGGCTTCTCTTTCGCGGACTTGCTTCCAAACAACCGCCCAAATACTGATGTAGGCTCGGGCTTGAGCGAGTCGAGTGAGGGGTGAACGATGGGAGGCGCATGATAGTTTCGAAGTTCATCATGAAGATGCTGCAGGCTCTGTATGATCCCTAGGCCATCGTTAGTCGGGTACTCGGGATATAGTAGATTCTACTAACCACGCTGGTGTTCATCATCCCTCAGTCTTCCGCTGTCGACCCGATTATCATACTCCTTCATGGGCCCCAGATCATCGGGGTTCACTATGCTGTGATTAGCAATGTAAGGACCCTTCATGGAAAATCGTACCATTTTGAACCGTTGCTAAAGCGCGACGTTGGGGAAGTGGGATGGTGGCAGACGTCTTCCTCAGGATGGCTGTCCGTCCCACAGGACTCGCCGGCAGGTTTCCTGTTCTCCTCAACGGTCCATTGACGTCGCGGAGGCTCTGCCGGCACTCTACGCAAATACCTCTCCTGCCTTGCCAGCCATATGTTTGCGAACGTCGGTTCAGGGCCAGTCGCCGCAAAGCGTGGGACGAAGCTTTTGCTCTCATTACAACAGTGGCCTAAAGGTCGCCTACAAGTTGGCAGGGCATCTATTTGCGCATAATATACAAAAAATGGGGTATTAACGTAGTATTAAAGAATATAAAAAGTCTATAACTTCTAACGAAGTCTTGAGCTCCAGAAGAAATGTCTCGGACACCCCTCGGCATGTTTTCGTCTTGGCAAGAGGCCCACCCTACGAACCGTCAAGAATCGGTTAACGAGCCGCAAAAGGGGGCTTACGGACCGTAGGCTCGCTTAAGGGTGTTTTATTGACAACAATGTTGACAAAGACCATTTGGATGAACCAAGAGGCTCAATCATCCTAATTACCCTTATTATCTTACAAGATAGGAAGCCTCTAGGCAGAGAGCTATCACTGGAGGTACGTTTTGATTCCATTCACTCATTGGCTGCAAAATCACCAGCCTTTATCACCTGACCGCCATTCTTCTGCGGTTCTGAAAACCGTTAACTGTGCAAAATTTTTGATTCAAATCTCTCCTCCATAGACTCCACAGTGTATTAACACAAATAGCCTATAATTAGTACGAAGATGGAATTTCATAAAACAGATCCTGATACTATAGCAAATAGTAAGTTTATAGTACTTTCCTTTAGAGGTCAAACTCCTTAACATCGGCGAGACCTCCTTGCTTCTACTTTCTCGCTCCTGTTACTCACGGTATCTAGTCTTTGGGGCCGCCGATCTTAACAATGCGGCGAATAGACTTGAGCAGTCTGGTGATTATCTTGGAGCAGAGCGTAAACATCTCCAGGCGCTGGCCAGTAAGTTTCCTCCCGAATCAGCGTGGCTTATCCAAATTTCCATAAGACTACAATTAATTTGAGATTTCGTGTGTTAATGAGAGCTCACACCATGGCTTATTCTTTGATCAAGCCTTACTTAATCTAATGGTTTCTCTGTAGTGAAAATCAAGGCCACCAGCGAAAACTCCACTGGTGTCGCGTTGACCAAGAACGCTCTCGGCGAGCTCTATATGAAAATGGACAGGATAGATGAAGCCCAGGCTATGCTGGAGGCCGCCGCAGCCATCCGTGGACGTAGGTCCCATCCTTTTCTATTTAAATGATCGGTTGATCATGAGCTAACGGATTCGGCAGCCGATAGAAACTTCGATTCAGCATGTACCTGGGACAATCTTGGCCAACTGTGGGAAATACGTGGCGATCTGACCAAAGCTCGAGAATCTCGCAAGCAGGGCTTCCCGGACCTCATGATCTGCTCAAACTTCAATGTATATTATCGAATCTAACAAGCTCTTCCCTAAATTATGACTTATGCTAACATCTACCCGCAGTGCCCTCTATCTAAAGCCTGTATGGTGTTTAAAAACGGCAATCTCAAAACCTGTGGCAAATGCAAATGCGTTTTCTACTGCTGCACCGCTTGCCAAAATATAGACTGGAAAGCTAGACACAAAAGGTATATCTGAACTCGATCCAGCCACGATTAACCGCTAACATAACTCGAGGTATTGCAAAGTCGCCGAGAGCACATGAGGCATCGGCCGTGCCGCGTGAAGGTTAAAATCCATAACGGCGTCTAAAAACAGGTTTGCCCGCTTAGAGGCTCAGGACTATAGATAATCTGCGTAATTAGATTAGGTTTCGAGGCCGGGCACATATTGACCAAGTGAAATCGCATCCCCTTCCCCCCTCCCCTACCTACGTGGGTGGCGGATTTTGTATTTTTGAGATGCCGTGGTAGACCGGCTTAGTGCACAAAAGTATAGCAGCTGAAGGTGAGACAAACCTCAACCTTACGGTCTAACCTGATTCAACGATTCCCTCATACTGCTATTTGTTGCAGATCTAGTGGCGGCGGTATGCCACGACACGTATTTCGCTAATAAGCATGCAAGAGGTAGGGAAAAATAGATTTAACAAGAGGGTAGGAATGACTGGCATGATAGAGTGACCCGAGAGCGATGAAGCACTTAACTTAAGATCACTCTACGGTTTTGGTGGATTTCGTGCATGGTGAGCCTGAAGAAAACAGGTGCGTAGTGGGGAGAATATAAATGAGCTATAAATTCGAGATGAGAACGTCAGAAAAGGCTGAACGCGTCCATGAGCCCTCTGGGTATATTTTTGATTCATATGCGACGCTTCTATCCTTGATGTACACCTTGGTATATCCCACCAAACGCCGCTATGCACAGACTTAACCAGCGACCCCCTCAAATATATACATTGAAGCCTCTGAAGTCGCAACTCATATTCAGCTTCAGGCGCATCTCGTTTCCTTAGACCTAATCCGTACAGTGGGAAGCTGCCACTTCACATACTCTTGCTCATTCATCCTGGCGATATCTTCCATAACCTTCTCTTCCATCATAATACTCTGTCGGAACTCCGCCCATAGGCGTAGCGACAACTCTGGGTCCTGCTTTGGTTCCACAAGGTCTTCTCCTTGGCCTAATCCCATGCTCCTATAAGTTCTATTGGCGCCATTCTGCACTAAAAGCACTTCTCTTAACTTTGGGAAACTTTGCATGAGAGCTGCCTTATTATAAGCTTCCCAAGGTCGCTTGAGTTCGATGTTTACATGGTCAATGGCTATGATGGAGACTTCGTCAAGTATTTGTTTCTCGCTTGGGTTAACCAGTGATCGAAAATCTCGGAGCGTGTCATCGTAGCCCATTTGCCTATGACGTGGCAGATAGAGCACATCGCGATAGGGATTGAAATATATCCTAGGTGCACTCGATTGAGTGCCAAATGACAAGATATAGGTTCTCAAAGCTTCGGTCCGTGATTCATGGCAAACTTGGAGTACGGCCGGAGGTTTGGACGGAGACAGACAAATATCTTGCTCAGGTATGTAGCGTAAAGATACGGTCCGTGAAGGGCAGGCATATTGCCATACTTTTAGACGGATCTCTGGAGCAAGGAGAGAGAAGAGCTCGAAGCTTGAAGCTTTCGACAGCACGTGATGAGGCGACGAGGATGACATTCTTGTGGTAGTTTGGGCGTTTGATGTATTTCTCCAAAAAGAGAATTTCGAGAGCAAAATAGCCAACAGACGAGCTCCACGAGGACTGAACGCTCCTCCTTAAGCAAGTTACCAGTCTAGAAATAAACCAGAGCCAGGATGTTGCAGGGCTGGGTCATGGACGTGGCGTGGTTTTGGAGACTCCTCAAGGATCCACAAGGCTGACGGCATTCAATGCATACGAAGAACCTCGGAAAATATGAAAAGACACGAATATCATACTTGACTTTGATGTGAGGGAAGAGGTAGAAGAGAAGGTGGCATACACAGATATATGAAACATAGGTATGGAAAGTAGGAATGCACGTCTGCTTCTGCTGGACACCCACCTCCAATCCTTGACAATATTAATACGGTACTGTTGATACTGCTCGGTGTACTGTCTTGAGGAAGAAAACACATGGCCGAATCAACAAGCTCCTCCCTGGTAACAAACTTTGCCAAGTGGAAGATTAATTGCCATTGTGCCCAATGAACACGAAATAAGTATTTCTTTTTTGCTTTTCTGGATGTGGATGTGGATGACAGCCCAGCCGCGGTTCAGATGGTTAAAAGGGACCTGCGGGAGTGCTTGGCTTCTTCCGAAATTCTGGGTGACAGCAACCAGCAGCATCCTGGAGCTCACAGCGCTAACTGTAAGAATGGCGTGACTCTATATAAATAATGGCCCAACTTTTCAGGAGAAAAAGAAATCTTTGATCCGGTGGTGGATACACCCCTAAATATGCGGCCCGTTACTTTCCGCATAGGAGACTTTGGTTGGTACACAGGCACGTTCGGAGTTGTGTCGTAAGGTGAAAATTCGTAGAGAAGAAAAAGAGAGAGAGAGAGAGGCGGGTGAAGTCGAAGGAATGTTCGGATATTGATTGAGCTCGGGTACACATCGCATACTGGATCGCGATACATGCACCCCTGCCAGTAATATTAAAACGACACCTACTACGATAACAGCTTGGTTGTTTAGTTAGGGCGTCCCATTCCCAAGGCATGATGATATCAATCTGCATTTTTCCAAGCTTTTAGCTTTTCAGCTTCAGTAACCTCAGCTTCTTGGATTGAGAGATAGTGCTTGGAAATGATGCAGCCCAGCATGTGACCAGAAAGTGCTGCTGCTCGTGAGCCTATCAAGTCGCATCAGCAGCCTCAGTAAATTTGGATGATTCATGCCCCGGCCAAACATCTCACTTCTAGACTAATTTCATTATGCCACCAAAGGCTTTCATGCCGTCGGCGCTGACCTTCGAGTTGACTGCTCGTTGCTCTGTAAGCATCCCATTACATACGCCTTTCATGCCCACCTTCTCACAACATGCCAGACTACCAAAGCTAGAGCAGCCATCCTTACCCTTCCACATGGCCCGGTGTCCCTGCCACTTTTTATGCCAGTCGCAACACAAGCCTCACTCAAAGGATTGACTCCCCAACAATTGGAAGAGACCAGTTGCCGTTTATGTTTAAACAACACCTATCACCTAGGCCTAAAGCCTGGCCAGGAAGTCCTTGACTCCATTGGAGGTGCGCATAAACTGCAAGGATGGAAACACAACATTTTGACCGATAGTGGAGGGTATGCTCTTCTTCCCCCAGCCTTTCAACCGCACAACTAATGCTGAGGCATAGCTTCCAGATGGTGAGCTTGTTGAAACTTGCCAATATCACCGAAGAAGGTGTAAGGTTTCTAAGTCCTCATGATGGCAGCCCTATGCTTCTTACGCCGGAACACTCCATTTCCCTGCAGAATACGATTGGTAGCGATATCATTATGCAACTTGATGATGTTCTTGTCACAACTTCACCCGATGCGAAGCGTATGCGGCAAGCTATGGAACGCAGTGTACGATGGCTAGATCGATGCATAGCAGCTCACAAGAATCCTACCACCCAGAACCTCTTTTGCATCATACAAGGTGGTTTAGATTTAGAGATGCGGACAGAATGCTGTAAGGAGATGGTTGCCAGAGACACGCCAGGAATTGCCATAGGAGGCTTGAGTGGTGGTGAAGCAAAGGCCGATTTCTGTCGCGTGGTGAGCACATGTACAAGCCTCTTACCAGAACTGAAGCCAAGATATGTCATGGGAATTGGTTATCCAGAAGATCTGGTTGTCAGTGTTGCGCTTGGGGCCGACATGTTTGATTGTGTGTGGCCTACTAGAACAGCACGATTTGGGAACGCGATCACAAGATATGGCGTGTTGAATCTACGACATGCAAAATATGCGAGCGACTTTGGCCCTGTAGAAGAAGGATGCGGTTGTGTCTGTTGTAGAAAGGGAGAAGGGGCTTTGAACGTGACCAGAGCCCTAGTCCATCACATTGCCGCAAAGGAGACGGTAGGGGCGCACCTACTCACCATGCATAACGTTTGGTACCAACTTGCCTTGATGAGGAGCGTCAGGGAAGCTGTCATTGAAGATAGATATCCGGCATTTTTGAAGCAGTTCTTCTTTGATTATTATGGTGGTGATAAGTTGAAGTACCCAGACTGGGCTGTTGAGGCATTACTCACAGTCGGAGTCAATCTCATGGAATAGGTGAATTGTAAACTAGAGAAACAAAAGTAGAGAGGGATTTTATAGATTATGATACCCAATATATCATTTAGAGTATGATTTGGTGTTCGTTGGTTTTGCAATATTACAGACCGCCGCAGAATCTCCATTCCAAACAATACAATTGATATTTTGCTCACTGAAAGTCTTTCCTGTAAATGACTTCTATGGTAGACCTCATATTTAGTGATCTGAGCATGGCAGAGGTGGTATTTGTGATTACTACACGTCACGATCCCCAGTCCTCAGCCCTATTATGTATCTAGCCTTGCTTGTGCAGATTTACAGGGATTACGCGCGGTGACGCGCTTCACCCCTATGCACCTAGGGATAGCTTCAATTGTGCATTACCCCAGACAGAAAATACCCATTGAACCGAGTAAGCCTTGTAGCCTCAGATAAGGATCCTGGCTTATTGCCTGCCCAATGGCACAACCATCTCGAGACGGTATGGGGAGGGGGGAAATCGAAAGCGCTCCGTTGCCACCATCAGCAAATAAATCGTTGTCACATTCACTTAAGAACCTGTCTATCAATGCTGCCTCAGCGACAGCCTTGCCATTATCATCGCAGCCTTCGTCGCCTCGAGCGTTTGGACGACGAAATAGCCCCGCGAGAACCTCGTCGCCAAATGGTAGAATACCACCACGAAGCCCCCTCCACCGAAGTCCTAGTGCCATGAGCATCGATACACGTTCTTCTTCACCTGCACTTCTCCGGAAAGCTTCAATGAATTCTCTGCATGGAATCGGAAACCAATCTCGAGTGCCATCATCCCCGTCCCGGCGGTCTTCTTCAGCATCTTTTCATAATGGCTCTGCTATGGTTGGTGAGTTGATCCATAAGATATTGCTACTCGTTGCACGAGCCCCAAGACTGTTACAATCATAGAATATACCAATACTAACTCTGCGCTCTAGGTAAATCACCTCTCTCAGAGATTGAGGATGCGGTGGAGGATAAGCCGCAGCACACTGCTGAATCGATTGCTAGCAACCATTTCAAGAAAGAACTAGAGCTGCATGAAAAGGAGGATGGGACTCGCCCGGCGGATACAATAGTCATTCTTCATGATTCTTGTTATGGTCATAGATACTCGAGACCCCGAACTTCTAAGCAATCCCTAAGTACCATAGTTGAGAGACCGGAAAGAATTCATGCTAGCATATTAGGCATGTCAGTCGCCTACGTACGACTCGGGGACCGCCATTCTGGAGGACAATATCCTCTTCATCCTGAGAAGAATCCATCCGATATTCCTACCACGCCATTCAAAATCCGCAAAACCACTAGGCGCCTTGAGCTCTCATCTCAGGCAGTAACAAATGTTCATGGAACGAAGTGGATGGAGGAATTAAAGGTCATGTGCGATAGCGCAGAGGCAAAATTAGCTATGAATGGGAAGGAGCTAGTTCGACCCGAAAAACGACGAAGCTCTGATCAAGCCGACGCCGCATTCCATGAAGGCGACCTTTATCTATGCTCAGAGTCTCTCAATGCTATGGAAGGTGCTTTGGGAGCTGTATGCGAAGGAGTTGATGCTGTATTTCAAGGTTCTGCAAGCGGCAAAGGACCGCATAGGACCTTTGTGGCTATCAGGCCGCCCGGTCATCATTGCTCTGCTAGTTATCCTTCCGGATTTTGCTGGTTGAACAATGTTCATGTTGGTATATCCCATGCAGCATTGACTCATGGTCTGACTCATGCCGCCATTATTGACTTTGATCTTCATCATGGTGATGGCTCTCAGGCTATTGCGTGGGAACACAATCGTCGTGCTACAACTCTACCCAAGAATGCGTTGCCCTGGAAGAAGACTTCTATTGGCTACTTCAGCCTGCACGATATCAATTCTTAGTAAGTCGAGAAGCTAAATTTCCTATGCCAATTATGCAGACCCCGTAGTATATGATGCTCAGATTTGCTAATTTGGTGTGATTTATAGCCCTTGTGAGATGGGAGACGAAGAAAAGGTCAAAATGGCAAGTCTCTGCATCGAGAACGCCCATGGGCAGAGCATATGGAATGTTCATCTACAGCCGTGGAAGAGTGAAGCAGAGTTCTGGGAGCTATATGATACCAAGTACTCAATCTTATTAGAGAAAACACGCAATTTTCTCCGCGCTCAGACTGACCGCCTTCGACTTTTACCCAATGGGCCTAAACCCAAAGGTGCGATATTCTTGTCTGCAGGATTTGATGCCAGCGAGTGGGAAAGCGATGGAATGCAACGACACAAAGTCAATGTTCCGACTGAGTTTTATGCTCGTTTAACGCGAGATGTGGTTAAGATTGCGGCCGAAGAAGGCTCCGCCGTCGAAGGAAGAATCATTAGCGTCCTCGAAGGTGGCTATAGCGATCGTGCCCTATGTACAGGAGTCTTTAGTCATCTCAGCGGTCTTGCTGGTGGCGATCCGATCGCCATCAAAAAAGAGTTTAAGATCAATGGACTTGCTTATGAGATGGGCAACAAGATCGGTACCTTTGACGGGCTTAAGAAAGAGGACGAACCAGTAACAACCGGCACGGTGCCGTATGATCCCCTCTGGTGGTCTTTACCACAGCTCGAACAACTTGATGCAACGATCTCCCCTACACCATTACCCGAGCCAAAGAAACCAAGAGAAGGGCCACCTCCTACTTACTCTTCACCCACCCAATCCTTCATAGCAAAAGTCGCCTCTCCCACTGCCCGACGTAATGTATCTAATATGTCCAACCACGGCAATGGCTCCCCTCGACCCATTAATCCTCGAGCTCCTACACCACCTCCCCCTGAGGTCGATTGGACTGTAGCTTCTCATCAACTAAGCAAGCTCCTAATACCGACAGACAGACAAACTCAGAGTTGCAGACCCGAAGATCTCTCCGCCGAGGCTACGAAGGTCAGAAGAGATCGTCAGTCTATACTTACTCCACCTACAGTAGCTTCAACATCAGAGCAGCCCGAGCCGCCAGCTAGCCGCATGGCTCTAAGAACTCGAAAACCTGTTAAGCCGCTCGTGGAGAGTGTTGACGAAGTCAAAAAGCCTGCTACCAAAGCGAACCGTCGGAAGACTGTGGCTGGGCCTGGGGTCCTGGCCACTGATAAGGCTCTTTCTAGGAGCACGACACCTGCAGCAGAACCAGGATACACACAACCCACACAACAATCATCGCGGCGTCTCAGTGTTGCATCCAATTCTGGTTCTGTCGTTTCTGAAGCCCCATCCGTTTTCAGCCATAGCAGAGTACCGTCATCCAATCTGCCGCCTCTACCAGTTCGTCCAAGTGCTTCCCACAATGCAAGGCCAGACTCATCAATGAGTTCTCGTGGCTCTTCGATACCTCCTGTTGTGGTAAAGAAGACCAGAGCTCCTGTCCAGCCCAGAAATGAAACCGCCAAGACTACTCGTGTTCGCCGAAAGTCACCCTTGACCGATACAGGTGCTCCAGCCAAGGAGTATCCGCCGATTCTGCCGCCTTCAAGATCCAGCAGCACTGTTCTACCCTCAGTCGAGCGCTCGGCCAGTCATGATCCTGATATGGAAGCCTTGACGTCTGGTATGAAGAAGGCAAGCCTGACTAGCAAGACCCAGGGCCAAGGGAATGCGCAGCAGGCGAAACCGGAAACTAAGAAGATTACAAAATTGAGTCTAACGACAAAGGCACAACGAGAAGCGCGAGAGAAAGCCCAGCTTGCAGCAAAAGCTATACGTGCGGCTGAACCCACTCCAGAGAGCACTGCAGAAGTTGCCATTCCAAGCGGCTCAGGATCTTCTTTGAATGGAAATTCTGTTGACACTATCCCTCACTCTGATGCTCATTTGTCTCGGTCCGACCATCCTTCCAGTGTAGAACCACAACTGTCACCTTACAATACCCCCGCGATACCTCCTGTACCCACATTGCCACAAACGGTTCCTGCTGACGTTCGCGGCGCAACCGAGATACCTCTACCTCCGAGCTCGCCTCCAGAAATGCAATTTGACTCAGCTACAATTCCACCGACAACATCTGGAGCGGATATCTTCATCCCATATCAACCCGAGGGCCCGGCAGCCAGTACAACGGTACAGCCTGATTCCTTCAAATGGCTTCCTCCAAACACCTCGACTCCGGCCAACATGAAGAAAGGGGGGCTGCCAGTCTTTACTTCTACTTCTGCTATACCGTTTGGTGCTACATCGGGAATTGAACAAGGTGTGCCAAAATCAGCTAACGAGTCGAAGCTGATCAAGCAAGAAAAGAAACCGGGGGATGATTCGATTTGGGACGTTCCAGAGACACCACGAAAGTGATGATGGCCGTCAGATGTAATATTCATGGCGAATGGCTGTTTCGGGATTATTGTTTTAATTAGATACCCCAAGTGGTGTGGTGGATATGGTTCTCTTTCCTTTTGCAGATGTGGTCTTACAAGGGGATGTGGTTTGTTTGCCTATGATACCCCTTTGAAAGATCTCAGAATATTTCGTTCTTCTGTATTGATAACCGCTTATGTCGTCCATAATAGATGATTCGATTGTAAATGACCCTTCTCGAGATTTATACAGATAGTCTTGCTTGAATATTTTCTTGAGATGACTGGATGTCGACTGTAGGGCTTTGGTTAGATGCCATGCTCAAATGGAAGCAAACTTTATTCAGTACCGCGCCATCGTTTCAGTAATTAGCGGTAGAGCTCCATAACACGTATCGTGGCGGACTTGCCGCGCCAGACACTATTCCCATCGAGCGGTTTTTTCCAACAGCGCAATCTCGCCACCCCGTGAATCGTGCTGCCCACGCAAGCGACGGCCATGCTCGTTCTCGAAGAGCGGCTGGGTAGATATTTGCTTCGCGTCAGAAACGTTCCGGCGGGGCAAAAACTAACCCTGGCATGAGCAGAGCGTGACGCGCCCAAACCACGACGCGATACATGAGGCGTCATATGACGCCTCCGAGAGTAACCCGCCGCACCGAGTGCTCTGACCCAGCAACGCAATCGCCATCCCTACATACCCCTACATGCTGGTTTTGAGGTGGATGGGAGGAAGGACGGGATGCTGCATGGGGGTGAGGGGATGAGGGGATGAAGTTGGTGGGAGGCGGGATGTCGGACGGGATAGATGCTTTTTTTTTATTAGATGCGTCGGGCCGGAAAACCAGGAGGACGCAGATTTATTCATCTTGCTTCCGGCTTTCAACATTTGTGAGGAGCCTCCTATAATGTGAAATTTCGAGCGGGATCCTGACCTCAGGGGGCTCGCTTAATTATCTGTTTTAGGAACGGGGGTTGCTCGTGCGGGATATTGTTTTGTATCTACTTGCTACGCACGGTATGGGGAATTTAAAGTGCCTGGTTGTGATAGGAACGCTCAGGTGGGAGGTGTGTCTACAGGAGTATGTGCCGCGGTCCCCGCCGGTATTGCTGAGGGAGTGCAAGCCCATCATCCGTTGTGACGCATTTAAGCAGAATACTTGCCTGGCGCAGGGAGGAATACGTAAGAGGGAAGAGTGCAAGCAGATTGCTTTGTAGGTTATTGATACCTGTCCTCAGCGCCTGAGTTTCTGAACCGCAGGTTGCTGAGCCTCGGGTACACGTCGAGGGCTCATCGGTCATTCATTGCTCTGGAGCTCGAGCCAGAGAATCCCGCCTAGAGCATATTTCCACGCCATGGTACAAGAAGCAGCTGTAATAAAGTATATTACAAGTCTATGTCTAGAACGCCCATCTAGATGGTCTATTCTCACAATGCATCATACAGAAGTCAAGTCAAAAATATTATCAAAAACATCGCGTAGAATTGAAAGCCGTGGCGCTGTTAGCCTCAGGCGAGACGCAAAGGGCAATCAAATCATACCCCAAAGAGGGCGTGGGAGCTCCCCTTGAACTTCAGCGGCATGTCGCCCAGTTTTTGCCCCCTTTATCCCCACATATGCTTCACGTCTTGC
Source organism: Chalara sp. BL73 (assembly GCA_918026815.1). Lineage (NCBI taxonomy): Eukaryota > Fungi > Ascomycota > Leotiomycetes > Helotiales > Chalara > Chalara sp. BL73. Next base: position 92,581 of record CAKJVC010000059.1, on the reverse strand, counting down.
AGGATTGCCTACCGTGACAGAGCGGGAACTGAGGCCGTAGTAGGCGGCGATTGAGTGTACGAGCCAGCGTCTATCCCACTGATTAGGACTTTCCAAAGAGCAAAAAAACATGGTTGGACAACATACCCGAAACTAGCGCCATGGTCATCCGCCAAACTATCAAATACCAACTTCTCCCTCTTCAGCTCCTCTTCTACGGTCTTCCGCTGCTCATCGCTCATCGTCCCATTGCGTCCCACGAACACGATCTCCTCGTCCTCGCTATCCATCTCCACCTCCTGACCATCAGCCATCTTCCTCTCCCATTCCCTGACAAACTTTCGGACTTCCTCCTCCAGTTCTTGAAGCAGCGTCTTTGCGCCCTTTGCTTTCTTCAATTTCTGGCGCAATTCCTGAGGCACGCGACCCTTTTGTTCCTGCACACCGGATTTCTTGAGCGTGGCCTGCTTCTTCGCGGCAGCAATCTCCTCAGCGCGGCGGCGGACGCCGGAATCCCAGAGGGGAGCGAGATAGTACGGAACCGTGTGCACGGGGTAGGTAGGACGGACCTCCCAATCGCTAGGGAGAGGAGGCTGGGCGTTAGGAACATGCAGGAGGTGGTCTTCGCACCCAGGATCAGCTATCGTATCACCCGCATATCATCTTGTCCGGAGATACGGGGAAGGGCGGCTCACCATTCTCCCAGCGCTGCCGGCGACGGCTCCCCTCCTTGCCTTTAAGTAAAGCCTCGCGCCGCTTCAGGCTATCGCGCCGCAGGGGCTCTTTACGCGCTTTATATCCATCAGCGCGTTTCTCGGCTTTCTCGTCTAGAGGAATGGAGAGCGTGACTTTCTCGCCGATGGTCAGGGATTGGAGGGTGGCGATAAGCTCTGGGGCCTGCTGCTCTGGTGGGGGGACGGTGGAGAAGATGGCCATCAGAACTTCGTTTGTTGGATTGAAGTTTCTGGATGGGATTGGTAACGATAAAATAAAGGGGGTTCTTCCGATGAATTCACTTGAATCGATGAAAGAAAAAAAGGAGATGTAAGAGAGGACGTAGGAGATGAGGTTGTTGAAGCTAGGCAGGGCAAAAGGCTAATGCTATCACGATAAGCTCGGGAGTCTATGCGTAATAGTCATCCCCGGTGGGTGGGACCAATCAAGATGACCCATTCTTAATCGTGAGCAAGGTACGGGATGAGATGAGTCGAAATGAGAATGGGGCTATATTTCATTAATGAGTATGTCTTGTATTCCAGAAAGTTTTTCCTGGTAAATACTGTGGTAGTCATAACAATTGAGGTGTTTTCTGAGCTGATGGATTTAACCTAGAAAGGGAGAAATGGCTTTGAGATTAATTCTCTACGCTTGCATAGCACTACGAGCATTACAGAAGGTAATTGAGGAATTGTAGGCTGCTTCTAGAGCAAGGGTGACGGGACTGGGAGCTAGATGGCCCTGTGAATAAGAAATGAATCACAGCACACGGGAAGATCAAGTTTAAATCCAATAATGACCACATTTTCAAGGTGCATGGTTGCGTATGACTCAACAAACCGACGCTACAGAAATTGCGGCACGAACTCTTGCATAGCGTAGCATGAGGATATTGATGGATTATTCATCTATGGACTAGACTGGCATCTACCGCCTTCGCACCTGCAATATTACTCGTCAGGACAGGCTTGGGCTTAGAGCCTGCACCCCTATAGAGTGTCTCCAAAATCCAGAAATCCCGCATAGTGATATACATTATTCAGAACACAATAGGAAAACCCGACTCTCAAAATTTGAGCTTCACAATTTTGCGAAAGCAAGCTCGTAGACAAAGGAAAGTGTCAAGCGAGCATGTTGAAGCATATGGTCAAAGCTCAGATATTTGATGGTATCGTCAGAGGTGTGGATGTGTTTGTCTGAATCAGCGAACTCAGACTCGATAACAAATGCTGATGGGTATCCCGCCTTCGAAGCAGAAGCATGATCGGAGCAGGCATAACCACACTTGGTCTCAACATAAGGAATTTGGCAGTACTTGCAGATGTTAGCACTGAAAGTGATCTTTCATTTTGGGAGGTTCTTACCTTGGTGATGACCTTCTTGATAAAGGCTGTCAAATTTGGATCGACAAAATCTGTGATGACACCGACAGACTCAGGTTTGCCGGCATCAAGAGTTCCTTGAACATACCCTGTCACTAGTAGAATATGGTTAGTATGAGTGGATTGTTAAAAAATACCTACTATCGCATTCGCACTTGCGTTAGGTAAGAAGTACTTACTGTCTTGCTGCAACATAGCCTTGACATCTCTTCCATTTCTCTCATAGTCTTGGAAGATTGCCTGACTGCCCAGGAGGCCCCCCTCTTCGGCACTATACCAGTGAAATTCAATAGTATTGGTAGCATTGCCTTCAATAACAGCTGTTGAGGTCAGCAGAGCACGGAAGGCCTCCAGAATAGTAACTGTGCCACTCCCATCATCATCGGCTCCCGGAGCGGAGAGGATGGATGGCAACCAGAGATTGATGCTATCTTGATGAGCCCCAACAACAACGGTGGAGTTACTCTTCCCTGGAATCGTGGCAATAATGCTATGCTGACCCCAAGGGTGCTTGAAGTGCTCAGCATGGACTCCATATTTTTCAGCACCAGCACCTCTGATGAGACCCTGAACATTGTTAAGTAGCCATTTCGACGACTGTGCACCATAATCTGATTTATAGTATCTTGTGTGGAAAGCGCTGAATGTCTTTAGGTTGTCCTCCATGTTTGACTTTTTGAGGTTGTCCAGCAGAGGCTTCAACTCCTTCTCATATGCAGTCTTGGATGGAAAGGACGTTTCCTTCTTTGAATCGGCGTGAAACTCATTAATCGTGCCAAGGTCAGACGTATGCGTGATATCCATGAAGTTCTTGCCATTCTAGAGAGGAGTCGAACTATCAGCATCGGAACAGTTTATTGTGTGGAGGGGGAGAGAGCCAGCGGCTCTCAGTACATAAACGTGGGTAGCATATCGAGGACTTACTCGTCGCAGCTCCCATTTCTCGTCTTCGGTTACCCATCTCGTCTCCCCTGGAGCCAGCTCAATGAGGAACTGCTCCGAGCCTGCAAGATATCCATCAAGGACAACTTGGCTGAGCTCATGCTGTTCAACAAATCTAGCTTTGACCGACACCGCCGACAAGGCCAGCGTCGTGACTGTGGAGAACTTCATGATGAATATTGTGAAGAAACTCTAGCTGTGTGCTGACAGCGGCTTGGATGAAGATACAACAGCTTGCGGATGGGTGGCTGATGAGTAAAGAAACTGCAGATGTTCCAGCCGTACACCGAGGGAGCGTTATTGATGTTGTGATGCTTGTCCCACATTATGTGGCTGGTGTCGCGCTCGTCGGCATGACGATTTGTGTGGCAGCCTGAAGAGCTGCTTATATAAGCCTCAAGAGCATCTCCAACTTAATGAGCTAATCTAGCTGCTTAAAGGGAAATGTTGATTCAACATTTAGGTGTTAAAGGTCCCGAGTTTTAAGTATCTCATTATTGTTTCTGCCATGCCTCGTCCATAGGAAGATCGTTCCTTTCATAGGCCCGACAGTCTTTATGCCGCAAAACAGCCTCTTGGGGAGAATCACCAATCTGTTTGTGTCCTTGACGGCCCGCATCACAATAATCGGGCTTGAGGGGCGTTCCACTGTTCTCGACCCTAAAATGGGGGTGAACTATTGAGCCCCGTGTGACCTTGAGCTTGAGCTGCCTGCAGTAGTACTGATATGGCCCAGCCCAAGGCAGATCAGGCTACTCGCAAAGAATTGGCAAAGTGTGGTGGTATATAAGCTGTTGAGAAACTGATCATAGTCCGAGCAAGAAGGCATTGCCGCTTGTCGGAAATTCTCTCACGACTATTAAATTGATAACACGACGCATTCCTAATGCTTGCTTGATCTTGTTATTTTTACCTTGTGGTTCATTACCTTATTCTTCTGGCCCTGATACTGTGCAGCTGAACATGGGTTCCCCGCACACTACCCAACCTTCTCTTTGGACGGATGTAGATCCTGTGGGCGGCCCAGATATCAACCATCCACTAAGTACGGTACGACGCCACAAGCAAAAGAACGCGTCTTCTGAAGGCGAACTATTCCATTCAAGCTTGGTGGTGCAATGCCATTGATTGGCCTCAGCGCCTAAATAATGTGTCCAGCTGCAGCCATTGATCGGGATCTATGATGATCGAGTTGACTCCACGAATGAGAAGAGGGCAAGATTTACACACATTTATTACCTCGTGCTACACTTCAAGGCACGTCAGTGCACTCGAATGTTGCATTTTCCCTGCATCTACGTATTATACTTAGCGTTGATCCCCAGCTGGATGCACGCTAAGGTAGGGAGATGGAGACATTCTTTTTATTTATTTTTTTCATTCTCGTGAGAAAGTACTGTAGCTCCTTGCTTTATTTGAAAGGATGGATAATACCCTCGTATGAGAGTTGGTATTACAGCATAATTATTATTATTGTTATTATTATTATTTATTCTCTTTGAACCTGCCTTAACCCCATCCGAGTCTTCCCCTCTTTCCCCCTACCATCGTGACTGCTGCCCAAACGCTTAGTATGACGTACCTGCCATCATTTTTCTCTTTCTCATTTGATTGCAACACCCCAATCCACAATCCCCCAATCACATACATATTCTGTCTGCATGTCGCTTCCTTCTCTGACATGACCTGACCCCTTCTTCGCATCTTTTTCTTTTGCCCTTCTCTTCTCTTCTCTTACAGCCTCAACACACTCTCCTCTGCTCTTCTCTTCTTGTCTGACAAACAATTCCTCTCAAGTCCTGTTGCCGGTCAGAAGAAGCCTTCCATTTGCGATCGGCATTCGAGTAGTCAATACTCGATCTCGTACCTAATACCCTCCAGTTGCATGCACAAGAACCTTCACACCATCCGGCTACAACATTAAATATGCCTGAAGACCGTAGGAGCAATGTTCCCATGCCTTCCCTCCATCTAGCTTGCTAATCAATGATCTTCAGTCAACCCTTTCGCGAGGCGGGAGTCGCATAGTGCACGGAGTATTTGGGCTTACAAGACTCTCACCACTCTCTCGTGGCTTCTCGTTCTGATCACAAGCATCTACTACACCTTCGCCGTCCCAGAACATGCTAAACACAAACACTGGCACCATACCATTTGGGATGTCAACAGTGCCCGCATTACTCCATTCTCATTGAACGCTCTCATTGCATCTCTGTATTGGTAGGCGTCCCAGTTTGCAAGCGTTGTCTATATCAGCTAATTGAGTATAGGCTCGCGCTCTTCATCCTTCAAATTGGCTACATCTGGGCCCTATTCTCTTCCAATCCCGACCAAGTGAATGCCGCTGCTGGAGTTGGCAGCCACTTCATTTTCAACAACCTCCTTCAATTCGGTTTTGTCATGCTCTTTGTTCGAGGCCACTATTGGTGGGCTGAGGTTGTTACCATCATCAACTTCTTCAATCTCTCCATCCTATACTTCCGCCATAATACCCATCCGCGCCTTATCCACATTCCAGCTGTTGCCGGCCCGTTGGCATGGACCTTCATTCAGCTCTACTGGAATGGCGCCATTGCCGTCGGATCTGATAAACTGTGGGCTCGCATCCTCGCTAACATTGCTATCTGGGGCATTCTTGTCTATGGTGGATTCTTCCTTGTTGTTTACAAAGTAAGTAGAATGATCCTTGCTCAGAAACCGATTGCTAATGTGTGGCAGGACTACACCATTGGCTTTGCCCTTAGCATCTTGACAGCTGCCATTGGAGTCGGTCAGTTTTTAACCAAAGTGTTTGCACTGCAATGGATTTTCGCCTTCACCATAATGGGCCTGCTCTTCATCTTCACCTTGCTCATTGCTGTACCTGGCTTCTTTGGCAAAGAAATTAGTTTCCGACGCGAGGGTCAGGTCGTTTCTGCCGATCAAGAGAGGGCTCCTCTGTTAGACGACAACTGATCATCGATCATGTGCCTTTGCCGCTTCAAGGACTTCAGTCTAAAACAACAAAGTAGAGAACAGAATTAGCATTGGGAGGCGTCAGAGTCGAACTCCTATTCCAGTCATGTATGATTTTCTTGGTGGCACTACGATTATACCACTTTGCGAAGGTCTTTTTTATTATTCTGGGGAAACAAAATGATAATGGCGGGACGGTGAAATGGCTCATAACTTGCGTTGAAATTGTTAACAGGCTTACACGAGTCTGCTGAAATTGAATGGTATTCTCTGCAATAACGCTCATTGAGCACTTCGAATACTGTTTTATAACTTAGGAACAGACATTCAGTAAAAGAACCTTTGATTTTATCCTTGCAACTGTCTCTTTTTGGCCCTCTAAGACTTTCGTGAACATTTCAAGGGAATCCACAGATAGGCTGACGTTACACCCAACAACCCCTGCAAAGAAGTATCCGCTAGCGCCCGCTTCATGACTGCATTCCATTATCTACAAAATTCTAGATCGGTCAATCTCAACATTGCAGAGCGGCAAAGGCATTAAAATGAGGTCATGCCACCCAAGCCGTTTCCATTTCCTTCGCTGCAGGTTGGGACAGATATCTGCAGCGTCAAGCGCATCTACAAACTCTTGACCAAAGATAATGGAAAGCATGCTGGACGGTTTTTGTCTAAGGTTTTGGTGGACCAGGAGAGGAAAGATGCGAAGTTGAAGTACGCTGGTTTGGCTTTGAGGTTGGGGGATCAAAGGGACGGCACTGGAGCTGGAAATGCGCAAATTGCTGGTACAACATCAGGGGCAAATATTTTGGTGCCCGGAAGTAATTCAATGCAAAAAGAGCCGCATGCGGAGATGATGAGGGCAGCTGAATATCTTGCTGGGAGGTTAGTATTGTCGCTTGATGATACGACAGTTCCTAGCGCTGAACAATTATAGGTTTGCTGCCAAAGAGGCGGCCATAAAAGCGCATCGTAATCGGCGACTTACATTTCAAGACATTTGGATACGAAAGCAGGACCCGAGAAATGGGTTGACTCAAGCTCCGGAGACCCTCATCATCGGGGAGGACGGTACTTGGGATAATGCGCAGGTTGTGCCTATGAGCATTAGTCATGATCAGGAATTTGCCACTGCTGTGTGTATGGCGGTTGATGATCCTGCCAACAATGTTGCGTTCAGAGAAGTGACAGCTATTAAAACATATGCTTCTAGCGTAGCAGCGTCAACGGCCAGGGAGGCAAGGCAAGAAATAGAATCACAAAGAGAGGAAAAGGATGCGAAAGATGCAACCCCTTACCTTACTTCAGCTAAGCTACTCCAAGATGTAAATGCGTCGCAGCTCGATCCGTCTACAGCACCAAAAGTTTTGCTGGAGCTTTTGCGCGAGGACAAGATGTTAGAAAAAGGAAGGCTGAATAATATGCCAGCTGGAGATTCAGGGGCTCAGGAGAAGATGGCAGAGATCAGTGCAGAAGATGGCAAAAAGCATGCAAGGAAAGTAGCGACATATGAGGCAGCGGTGGAACGCCTAAAGCTTATCGAATCCTTACAAAGGGATTTGAGAAAGGATCTGAACGAATTGAAGGAGCGAGGCGGTGATTTCTTGGACAAATACAGATCTAAAAAGATCGAATCTAGCCGGAAAGACCATGGATATCCTCCAACTTACGATGGGGTTCAGGGACGTCTTCTTACAGAGGTGGAGAAGATTAAAAACGAATCTTCTAGTCAGTCTTACAAGATCAACACCTACGGGTCAACAAGTACACTGACCCAAGCAAAGAAGCATATTAAGATCATCGACTTCCATATAAGTGAAAAGGAAGAAGACAAAACGACAATAGCTCATCGCAAACAGCCTGTAGTCAAAGATGAGCAAAACGATCATGTGCCCAAAAGTCGCGAACCAAGGTCAAAGAACAGAAAAGACAGATTCCCCGAATTTGTCAATATAAGGAAAAAGAGTGCTCTATCAATCAGTAGAGTATCTACAAGCTTAGCCTCAAAATCCAAAATAAACGTTGCTGCCCGCGATCAACACCCCTACTTGATAAAATATCATGGTAAGCAGAACCCTGAAAATCGAATGGTATCTCTAGGCTCTTCCGAGACTTCGGCAACAAGTGCTTTCGCGGACCCAGCTTTTGAGAGTAGTCAATCCAGGCTAGGACGTAGTTTAATCAAATCTCATCAAGCAAGATCACGCTCCCTCTTATACGTCGAAGGCTTGGACAAATGCTCCTCAGAGGAGCTCAAAGCAAGCTTATTGGCTATCTATCCGAATGGACTCCTGGAAAGTTTTATCTACAAGAGTGATACCGGTGAGCATCTCGGAAGAGGTGCCGCTGTGTACGAGTCCGACCTGCATGGAGAACGTGCGCTGAGACATTTGGACTCAGTAAAAGTATGCGGCAGGAGAGTCCTCGCGAGCCATTTCCAGTACTTGGCCTCAAAGGGGGCAATACTGGGCAAAGTAGACGAGAGACGGAGTCTCTACCTTACACCACCATCCGTGGAGGATGATGAGATCTCGCCATCTCTGCTCACAAACCGGGATTGCGGCGTGTATATCAGGAACGTGTCGTTATCTATCGGTCGGGAGCAGTTGGCAGAGGTGTTTCCGGGCTGTAAAGAGGTTAGATATGTGGGTACGGCCAGCAGAATGCACCAAGGAAGAGTGATGGTGGTTATGAGTACACCTGAGCTGGCGCAAACTATGAGAATGCAGAAGAGGGGCCAGCTGCTTAGGGGTATTCCTATGGATATTGCGATGGGACCGCCGGAACCTGGTGTGATATTGGCTATCCCATTGCCACCTTGGGTTGTAAAGGAGTTGTAGATGTATATATACGTTTGATCTATGTGCTACTATTTGTATGAGTATGTACAGGTATAATGTAATATAATGGATGCATCTCTATCAACGATGGCTTTTCCAAGTGGAGGGTAGTCTCCGGCGAGCTCTTTACTTCGTGGCCCTTTCTTTTTATCTAATGGATCCGTGGCGAGAGTACGGGCGGCGCTTTCACGAAAAGTGTGCATATGTTTAAAGTGTCAGTGCTATTTCTGAACCCATTTTTGGGGCTTAGTTTAGCTTTCCTCCACACTTATTGGCGAGAACCCTTTGTTGCGCCTTGTGCTGCTCGCGGGACATCTAGGCATTCTCGCCTACATGTCGATATCGACCAGCGGCTGCTTCAGTTTGCAAAAGCACGTAACACGGGCACCAGAATCAACGTAATGATTTTCGGCTTTTACATTTGTACTTCACTGTGATAAAGCCCTTGGCATGATGATCTGCGTTCAAAAATGCTGCCGCCATGGTATTTAATGGTTTCTCGTTTGCTTTGCCGTGCCTGACATGCAATACGCGGGGCCACATGGAGAGGGGGAGAGAGTCTCAATTTATTGGGCCCTTGTTTTACACAATGGTCTCTTCTAGCTTTGAAACTATGCTGCAGAATTTGAATACCCGGGTTTTGGTTTGACGCACTCTTCATTTCAGCTGCATCAGTGCCGAAGCAGTACTTCTTCACACCTCCAGCTCCTGCCTAAGTACCATGTTTGTTGTTTGGATCATTGACCGTTTTAAAATGAAAGCCCCAGACTGCCCGCAAAGGGTGGTCTATTTCAGGATTGCTGAAACAGGATTGTTCCGCATTTGAAGCTGGCGCAACTTATTGCTTGTCAGTAGGAGGCTTCACTAGACAATCTTCACCTCCCACCTTTTCCATACCTTTGTGGCGTTATATGTGAGTGAAGCTGACGGCTGGATAATCCCCTTGGTGGCCATTCAAAGAAAATCTCTCGACAGTGTCCCTGACAAGCAGTCCCTGACGGAGGTGACATGTATGAATTAAAATTTATGAAACAAGCTTTATAAAGAATGGTCAACTGCTTTCTCGGTGTGTTATCTTGGCAACCATAGCAGCTATTGAACTTCTGTTTAATGATTAGCTATCACGCTCGAAATATGTCATAAACATGGCTTAAGGTTATAGAGCTCAGGTTTAGTGTCGACTGCTCAAGCCCAGATACGTATATGTAAAACAACTCTGCAAAAGGGGTCTCACACAGGAGACACTTGTAGTAAATGCTTATTACAAGAATTCTTAGCTGCGGAAAGAAGGGTCCTCTCTCGCGATGCAGTTAAAATACATGGTGGGCAGCTAAGCGAGAACGTAGTCTTGATTAAGAGCGAGGTGTGAGAGGAGATTGTTCATGTAACTAGTCTAATTGTAGGTTTGGGAGGCAGGTTCGCCAGAACTGTGTCACACACAGCATGCATTCTCGTTACAGCGCTGGCACGTGTTGAAATATCGTTCATCTCTGCCAACTGCCCGTATTTATAATAGAGAAGCTGCCTATCGGTGCAGATGTTGGACCGTCCAGTGTAACCACAACGATGTCATTAACGGATTTTTCTGCACTGGAGGCGCTCCGTGCTGGTAACCCTTAGCGCCAGAAGTTCTCAAACCCACATCTCAGTAGGTAAGCCAGTTGCTATTATGATTCCATTCTACGTTCTTTCCACCACCAATGTCCGAAGTGTTCTGCGTGTTAGTCTCATTATTAGCACAATCTTCTTTCATAATCTCCTAGACACTGGTAGGCGATAAATCCTTATTCCTCGTTACTGCCAGGAAAGTCAAGGACCACAATTGCCAGATGTTAGATCCTAGGCAAAAATAATCAGCTGTCAGTGCCACCACCAGTAAAAACGAAGAGGTGTGCTAATGCTCAAATGCACCTACCGGAGTAAGGCGCAACCTGGAATTTTCCATCACTATAATTCCAAGACCAAACCTCCTTCGAGAGCTGGCTAGTGTTCTCTTCAATTATATCCCACAGGAGGTTATAGGCGTCATTTACGTTATTATAAACAATATCGTCCGTACAGAAATCGGGCGTAGAATCACCCGAGAAAGGAGATTGGCTAGTTCCCGCACAGCGGCTGAGTTGCAGCTCCAGCCCCTTCGCCATCATTGCTAGCTGCCAGGACCAGATCACGGTACCGTGGTAATCTGTATTGGTAAAGTATTGAGCATAAGCTGGATCACCTCCATACGCGGGGTTAGCCACAATCATGCCAGCGTCGGTCATCAGGCCCGAGGGAAAAGTATGCCGGAGATTATTGGCCGTCTGGTTTACGAACGCTGTCAACTGGCTCTGGTTTGTGGTGTTCAGGAGGAAATGCCGGAAACAGTCGTCGGAGTGCATAACGGCTACCTGGGGGAGCGCGTCTCCATTGAGGCTACCGTTTAGGGCAACGGCATAGAAGTGGACGTCGTCATCGATAGTATTGGCTTGGTTTGGCCCAGTGAAGTTGACGCTAGTGGCGTAGGTAGCTACTCGGTTTACTGCATCGCTTTTAGATATTGTAACCTGGAGAGTTAGCGACCGCCAGTTCTACATTTAGTCTTTCAAAGTTAGTACAACTTACTTCGAAGAAGGCTAAAGTCTCATCCTCCCACACCTTAGCATACCGATCTGCAAGCTCAGCCCAGTCACTTTGCGAATACACTCCTCCACGAGCAAGGGCCGCAATAGATCGCAGCGCAGCTGGGACCAATGCGGTGTTCACACTAAATGGGATGCGGCCATCCCCAATCCCTGTCTCTATCAGTTCAAGATCGCGAAAGCGCGTTTGGAGCAGCGCAAACCGTATCTACTGTCTCTCCACTCCCCAACAACCTCTCCATCTTTGAGATGGATAAGATTCTCTATGGTCTGGTTTTCTGCAAAGGGGCCGGCTAAGCGCATGATTCGCTCCGAGTTGATCGTGCTGAGTTGGCCCCATGTTAGATTTTGGTTCGCCGCGTTGACAGACCCCGCAGGAGTGCTGGTAAGGTATCGATTAGCATCTAGAAAACAACATGGCCGTAAGACCGAAAGCAAAGCCGCACCTCAAAAATTCTGAAACCCTCTGGCCTCCGGCCTGGGTTTGTAGAAAATAACGCTGCATTAGAACCGGGAGGTAGTAATCGGTATCGACCTTTTGAATCAGCAAGGCGTTTCCCCAAAAGACCAAGGACTGACCATCTTGTAATCACAGCTCATAGCAACGCTAGCAACCCCCGCATCTTCATTTACCCAGGTTGCATAGTCCCTTGACAAAAGTTAGCTACTAAAGCACCTGTTGACGAAGCGGAACCAAGGGATTTCACCCAATTATTTCTTCGTGACAAACGCTGCCATCTGTTCGATTAAGCCGCTCTAGAGCGGCACCAATCACTGCCTCCATCGCGCTATTATTTCCAGTGCTGAAAACTGGTTCCAGCAATAGAGCAGAAAGCATCGAATCTCTTCCAAAGTAGGTAAGATACGTCCACGAACCGGCAAGGAGCTTTTCCGTGTAAGACAAGAACGAGAGAGCTGCAGTTTGATCCGGCTGTTGAGAAATAAGGCCCTGAGACTCTGAATTAAGCAGCTCTGAGGGCAACATCTGGGTCATCTGGGGATAGTCGAGCTCCGCAGAGAAGATGAAATCGCCCGCATCGAAGATCAAAGTCTGATTAGCTACAGAAATTTGATAAGTACTCCTATTCGCAGCACTGAAATGGAAGCTGGTAGTAGTGACATTGTCCAACCAGATCCGCTGCACTGAGGCACTCCCATCGGGATGGGCAGTGAAGCTCGTAGCATCAAGGATCCTAGGGTCGTCCCATTGCCCGTTCCTGATCGTCCTGATGCTACCTAGAATTGGCCGACTCAACACTGCAGCAGAACTGAAGCGTAGGACACCGGTCACTCCCACGCTTGGGTACCCAACACCCGATGACGCCTGAGGAAAGGTATAAACTGGCCCAAGTGGACTTCCCACAGTGGAATTTATCAGATCAATAGTGAGATCACCCCCATTCTGTGGCGCAAAGGAAGCTAGAGCGCCGCTGTTACCAGCCGGCCACGCGACGAGTAATTGCGAATTGCTGACAACTACTTCAGCACCAACATTACAGTCCGAGTATAAATAGTTCATATTGGGAGGTGTGCTCAATGAAAGGGTGATAGGGGCTGCAGCACATTCTGGAATATTGTTTCCATCAGAAGAGCCGGCTCTTTGACGCTTCTAGATATTCATCAGCACCACTGATTGCTTTGGGTTCAATCCTGTAACGAAGATAAAGGCTCTATCTCACCACACCATGTGCCGTATGAGCTGTTGCAGGACCTAGTGAGCCAAGGAGACAAAGCCCTAGAAATCTGAAATCTTTCATAATGAATTGTGGGGTGGATTCCAGTTAGTTTAAGATTTTCTACATAAAATCTCAACAATAAGTGATGGTACGGGGAGACTGAGAGTATATATACCTATATCTGAACCCCGTTGGAGAGCGATACTCCCCAGCAACTTCCTGAAAGCGAGAGATGAGATACAAGCATTGAGTATCTTACCTTGTTCTCCCACTCATATGCCTAGATCCAATATGGAAACATCCAACATCATGACCCTTATTTTCCCATTTACAGCGAGATGTTGGACGCACGGTTTAGTATATATCAAGGTTAGAGGAACTCTGTTCCACCTTTCCTCCTGCGGGGTAGCGAAGTTCTACCTGCAAGGCCTCAGCGATCTGCAAATCGGACCGTTTTATTATAAAGAAGCTCCGTTCTATTTAGCCGGCGGTCTATGCTCGGCGTCTATGTTCAGCGTTTACATTACGGCTAGACCTGATGTCGTCCCAGCGGCGCCCTTTTCTGCACCCAAATACTACCACCATATTACCATATCCTATAGAGCTTTCCAAACCCGATTTCTTAGGATGCACACCATTCTTTTTTTTTATCGCAACAACTATATTACTACACAACAACTAAGCTTTTGTATCTAGCAAAAAGTATGTCTAATGTTATATTATTGTTGTATCACGTGTCACGACACGTGCTGTGGATCTACAGATACAGGGGGCAACTGTCACGATCACGATCTTACTAGGGATCCCGGATTGTGTACAACCCGTGCTAGACTGAAAGGCTTGCTTTATATGGGGGCAAGCCCCCAAACCCCCGAGCCTCGCTGCGCTCGAAAATAAGGTATTTAAAAAGTTTATAAGGGGGCAAGCCCCTAAACTTCGCTGCGCTCAGAGCCTGTAAGTAATTCAAGAGCTTGTAGCATGCAAACTTGTAGTATGCAAACCTGTAAATCTGTAGCATATAGACTTGTAGCACGTAAACTTGTAGCACGTAAACCTGTAACACGTGAACCTGTAACACGTGAACCTGTAGCATGTAAACCTGTAGCATGTATACATGTAGTATGTAAACTTGTAGTATGTAGACTTGTAGTATGCAGATTTATAGCATTTGTAGCATATAAACTTGTAGTATATAAACTTGCTACTACTTTTAGCTTTTTTATTTTGCTGCGTTTAGCTTTTGTAGCTAACGCACCGAACAGCTTGTAAACGGCCTATAAAAAAGCCTGTAAAAAGGTCAATTTTGGGGGCTAAGCTCCCAAGCCCTCTTACTTCGCTGCGCTCAGCTTTTATCAGCAACATACGGGCCCGTAAACGACCTGTACAAAAGTACAGTTACACGACTAAGCTATAGAATCGATTAAATTGAAGCAGTAAACCTTGTATTTCAAATTTTACTATATGGGGGGCGGTGCCCCCCTCAGAACTTTCTCTCAGCCAATCATTTTGCCAAGAACGCTCAGGCATTTTTGATCCGTAAGTAAGAGAAAAGCAAGCTTTTCAATCAAAACAGCTACCGACAGCTGTGTGTGGGGGGTCCTCGCTGCTTGGCATGCTAAGATTTGGGGCTCTGAGAATTCATTAGCTCGACCGGAATTCGGCGCTGCTCTCTCCATTTTCAGGGTGGGGTTCAACGCGATAGCCACCCCCACCTTTCGGGGCAATTCCCAGAATTGAGTATGACCCATCCCCCCACAACACGAGAACGTCCGGCCGCATTGCATGACACATCTCAAGTAAGTTAGCTGTTTTGTTGAGCTTCCAGAGTACTTGAATGTTACAAAAGCAGAAGACCTTCAACGGAACCGAGGAAGAGAGAACAAAACTTTGTTGTTTCCAGGACCACTATCCAAATGCAAAGGCTTAGATCGCCGATGTTTAAGGCAGCGGCTACCTGTTCGAAAACAACAGGGTGCATGGCCTTGGAAGCAGCAAGCTGTGCTCAGTGCCGCCTTGGTAACAAGACCCTACTGGACAGCCCTATTCCTCGAGGACGGAGCTCTGATCCTTCATCCTAAACAAACCAATCTCATGTCGAGAATAGCTCTCGTACACGCCTCCTGCATGGATCACCGATATGCAAGACGGGATGTCATTTGCGTTCCTATTATTGAATTCGTTTTCCTGATGATCGTCCTAGCAGCCAGTAGCTTCTTGACAGGTTCCGTTCATGTCTCGCCTTGGCTCCTAGTGCGTATGAGCTGCGAGTTGTTGGGTACGTTATATCCAAAGTTAGGAGACCCAGAGAGAGGTTTGAAATTCAGAGCTTCAAGCGGACGAAGTAAGATTCCATTTACGAAGGTATGTTGGTCCCTGTGCTTTCGTTCGTCGTCGAGCTTTCGGGCGTACGCAACGGTTTTGTCAATAGCAACCGTAGAAACAACTGCAGGAAGTTTCAATTCAGCCGGATTCTGTTTGCCATTCTGATCTAGTAACAGTTTTACGGCATCAACACTCGTCGTCTTCCCCTTTCTAGCTTCCGGAAAGACTATTGGGTAACGGCTTGGGTCAAATAGACTCGATGGCCTTCATATTCAACTTCGAGCAAGCTGGAATCACAGAGGCGTCTACTGAATGAGAGTAGCTCGCGAGCACAGTCCCAGCTCTCAACGTGAAGACTTTAATATCAAGGATACTTCAAATTACCTAAACACTACCTTATCGAATTTGAGAGCTGCGTGGGCTCAGCTGTTTCAGGCAGCAGGCATGTGCTCTACAGCCTTTGCTTGGTGTGAGGAAGCGCATACTCGATATACGGCCAGCATATCGAGGTGTAACAGGCCGCCTTTAGGAGGGCATGTGTGAGGGTTGACTAGCGTATAGATAATTGAGCCTCCTGAGAAGTTAGTTCGGATTTGGTACAAACATGATTATTCCTTTGCTCAAGCAGGAAATGCCAATCCGCCCTTACGGCTAGAGTTCGACCGATACCTAGCTATCACGATGTCCGGTGTTGAGGTTATTGGGGTCATCGCAAGTGCAGCACAACTTGCGGATGTCAGTGTCCGTCTGGTGTCTGGGATCTCTCGCCTTTGCCGCCAGTTTCGGGATCACCCGCAAAACTTGTCGAAGAGAGTACATAACTTGGAGCATCTTATCCAGATCACCGAGATCATCCAAACGATGAAACTCCCTGATATAGACATTTTACGAACTACTTTGGAAAACAGCGTAGCCGATGCCGAAGCCTTGCTCACTTTGATCGAGCCACTCTCCCCTCAAGAAAGGGATGGCAAAATACGGCGGGGCTGGAAGGCAGTATGCGGGGTAGCAAAGGAGATACAAATACTTGATGCTCTTCGTCAGTTGGAGGAACGGAAGGGAGCACTACTGATTTGCATTGGCGTTGCCAATTCCAAGCTCCTGAGCACCGTCGATCAAAACATCTTGGATCTGTCAACGACTGTCCAAGATGCTGTCCGTGGAGTACCAAATATTCAACGGTGCCTAGAAACCATCTCAGTCCAAATACGTGATCTTATACTATCGGATCATTCGAGACGCATACAACACCCCTGCGTGGCCGATGATACATCGCTTGCTCTGTCGAACCTAGACATAGGTGAAGACACAACGTCTCTCGAAAAATCTTCCATTCAACTGGTAGTAAGCAGTTAAATACATCATCCAATTCCAGAACATAAACTAACTCTGCAAATAGGAATCTTCGACAAGACCCATAAGTATGACTTCCAAATATGCAGGATCAACTGTCGGTGCTGTTGGTAGCCATCCAGCAACCGAGAAGTGTTTCTTGGTCCCAGTTGGCTCCAACCCATTATTCACCGGGCGGACAAGCACCCTCAACAAGATGAAAGATTTCTACTTCAGAAAGGACCACCTTGAACAGAAACGGCTCATTCTAACAGGTCTCGGGGGCGTAGGAAAGACACAGATCGCAACGGCTTTCACTTATGAAACCTACGCCAACGAGTACTATTCTATCGTAGTCTGGGTCTTCGCAATTGACAAACAAGAACTTATGAAGTCTCTTACACAAATATC
The DNA here is from genome assembly GCA_918026815.1 of Chalara sp. BL73. Taxonomy (NCBI): domain Eukaryota; kingdom Fungi; phylum Ascomycota; class Leotiomycetes; order Helotiales; genus Chalara; species Chalara sp. BL73. The sequence goes on along the minus strand of CAKJVC010000059.1, from coordinate 75,404 downwards.
GAAATCTCTTGGACTCTGTCCAGAAATCGACGCAAAAGGAGAGGACGGCACATCAGATCGGATAGCTCCTTTGGCGCTAGCGCTTATGCAATGGCTCTCTCGCGAACACTCCTCGAAGTGGCTGTTAGTCTTCGACAACGTCGACGATCTCGACAGTTTCGATATATACACATTCTTTCCCAAGGTACCATGGGGTGACATCTTGATAACAAGTCGCCGCAAACAGGCCGAGACTGGGATATGCGATAGTTGTAGACACCATGGATGTAGATGAGGCTGTAGAGCTCCTGCACAGCTGCTCTGGCCTGCCTCCAGCAGCCAACGAGGTTTTAGTAAGAGACTTGGTAAAGGCTTTGGGATACCTACCTCTAGCCATCGATCAAGCAGGCGCTTATATCTCCGAACAATGCATCGACTTCGACGAATATATGGATCTTTATGGGGAGAGTCGCGAGCACCTTCGCCATAAACCTTGCAAAGCAGTCTGGTCTTACGAGGAGACTGTGTTCACCACTTGGGAAATATCCTTCGCAGCGGTATCCAAATCCGATCCAAGGGCGGCCAGGTTTCTAGGTGTGGCAGCATTTTTCCATTCTGATCGTATCCCTCTTGCGCTCTTATGCAATCTCTCGAGAAGCCTACCATCAAATCAACGACTCATCCTCAGAGACTTTCTCGATTTTGTAGAAACACGCTCCGACTATTCACACCTAGCAGGAGAGATGTCTAATGAATTAAAGTGCTCCAAATTACAAGTAAGCCAGGCGATCGGGAGACTGGCTTCGTTGTCGCTAGTGAAGCAGAAGGCGCATCCACAAAAGAGTATCTCCGTCCACCCATTGGTCCATTTCTGGCTACAGGAAAGACAGAGCGATGCAGATCGACTCGAGAATGCCCGTGCGGCTATCTGTCTAGTATTGCACGCCCTGATTAATGCCTACGATCTATCCCAGTTTGCCAACGCGGAAATCATATATCCGTACCTATTCATCTGTCTAGAGCACGTCCACACAATGACTGGATTACTCTCCGCCACTGAGCTCCATAAAATCGGCGCATGCATCATAGCGATCGATTCCTGGGTTCCCATTTCCGTCGACCCCAGTACACTGCACCGAGCAGATCGCTTCTATGACCTCGTCATCAACAGACGAACAGAAGCCGAATGGCACATACCTGAAGCAATGCTAGCTATGCGACTTGCACTCCGCTTAAAAAGTAGGGGCCATCGAAGCAAAACGTCAGAGCATTGCGCACAGTACTTGAAAACTTTCCAGCAGCGCACTCGCTTCGATAAAATGTATGTGGCATGTATGGCTCGTACCTCAGCGCCGTGTTTTTTCCGCATGGGCGATTACGATGGTGCGGAGAATGTGTATGGTCTTGTTGATGACTCTCTCGATTCTACAGGCGCTATGCTTGCTAGGAAGCAACTTGTGCTTGGAGCTATTAAGAACGACAGAGGGTTGCCGCTCGAGGCGGAGTCTCTGCTTGTTTCCTGTGCTAATGAACTCCTGAGAGGGATCGGGCAGGAGCATTTTCTGCTCAGTGTGTGGCATCAGTTGATGGCTACATGCTATATCTCGCAGGGAAGGTATAAGGAGGCAGAAGACACGGTGTTGAAACAACTGAATGAGAGGATGGACATGTTGAACGCAGGCAAGCTTGAGTTCGCTTTCTCCGACTACGAACTCGCGGAAGTATATGCGCGTGTCCTACGCAAGCAGCAGAGGTATGAAGAAGGACAAATTTTCCTTCTTGACCTGTTGAGGAAAACGGCGTCAAAAATGTCGAGACCAGCGAGGGCACTTGCGCAACTATCTCTGATTTTAACGGAGCTTGATGAGGCGACGTATCTGTTCGAAAGACGGGGATGTACTGAATTCCAATTCAGCGATGAGGAGCGTGGTAGGATTGAGGCACTCATTTCTCGTGCGCATTTAATGTTTAAGGAGGCTGCTGCCGCGTACGAAATGGAATGGAACAGAGGGACATGGGTTTTCAAGCACTTCGATCCGACAATGGAGGAGTATGGGGGACGGCTAGAGAAGTAATAAGCCGGACATAAGTGTAAGATTAGATTGATGGGTTTCATTTAGCAGTGGAGTTTGAGCGAGTGGCCACATAATATGCCGATTGATATGAAATACTCCATCAGCCTCGACCTTGAAATTCTCGTTTGCTTTCGTCCTTATCGTGAACTTTTTTCTTCTCAAAGAAAATAATGTCCTAGTCCACTCTTTGCAATAAGGAGGCTATCAGAAACTCCAGACTATACTATAGAAGGAATGTTATAAGCACCGGCCTAATCCAAAAACTTAGATTATTTACCGTTCAAGCATCTGTTACGTCCTTAACCCGTTGTACATCCAGTTTCTTGCCACCATGTGCCGCAACACTCTCAATAACCTTGTGTATAGCCTCAATCTCCTCAGCTTCCAAGCCGACTCTCAAGCAAGCCCTCAAATGCCAATATGTCGGCCCGTATAGATTCTGCGTCATGATAGCCGGGAGGACAACCAGTTCCGTCTCTTGCATGCTCAGTATTCGATGATCGGAAAGGAAGAGACCGTAAGACACGTTCTTAGAGATCCATGCTGTTTGTTTGTGAGTATGGCGCAAGTGGTTCTGGTGGGGTAGCTTACGAATATCCCGGTGGGCTTCTAGGGTAGCCGCATGTCCACCCTTCTCACTTTTATACAGAACTTTCAAAACCTTCGCTGCGCGCTCTGATGTTTCTGGGCCGATCTGCCAATCCTCTCTGCAGACATGGTATCAGAGCCAGGTACTGATTGAAGGCTCAGGCTTGTTACTCACCGAGAGGAGGAAAAATCCTTATCTTCTGGCTTTTCCACTTCATTGATTGATGTAACGGCTTCGATAACGACGGGTATTCCATTGATGATAATACACTTGACCAAAGCTTCTCTCAAACGACGGACCAAAATTTGACGAGCGGCCGACGTCTGGTATTGAGGCTGAGCGACCAAATGCTCGTACAGTCGGCCAGCAAGCTTCTGCTGTCCACTGCCGACGAGGGATGCAATCTGTTGAAAAATAAACATGGTCGAATTAGCTCCAGGAGCTCCAATTGGGGAGGTGGGAAGGTGAGAAGAGGACGCATAATTACCACCGTCAGATACCAGCCATGTTCACGAAAACGCGGTGGGAAGTTGGCATTGGCCTCGTCAAACAGCTTCGTCAATGACTCTGGCTCCTTCGCAGCAGCAGCAGCAGCAGTTGAGGAATTGCGATTGGCCATAGCCAGCGATCTAGAAGTGTTAGGGTATCTTGTCTTTGAAGAAATTGTATGGCGTTGAAAGTTGTGTGCGGTTTGCTGAACCACGGCCCTACAACAAATAAGAGAGGCAGCGTTTATTTCCGTCGGGGACATATAGCGAGATGGGCCTTGGAGAATGCAGCGACGCGCTGCAGTGCCCGACCATCGTCCCATAGTGACATGTGATGTGATGATGGGGTAGGCTCCCAGGTAGGCAATGGGCTGTGGTGGACACAGGGAAGGAATTTAGTTGCCGGATTCTCAGCTCTTTAAACGAACAATTCTTTCTGGATCAGGCTGAGCTCGTTCCAGGGCAAATGTAAAGCAGCGAGATAGCTTGTCTCTGGCTATGCTGTGCAACGTCAAAATGCTGGTTTCGCCCGATAAGTCTACTCCCTAGTAGTCGGCCACTTTCTATAGTCGGCCACCTCGCTTAGCACACCGTCACCCCTTACTACCCACTTTCGACTTAAGTCTTTTAATCATTTCTTGATAGAATTCTTCTAAATTTTGCAGACGGCTAGAAGCGATTATAAAGCTTTTATATACTAAAAACGATGCCCAATATGCACTTAGAAACATAGCTAATAGCAAGTTCGAGCGCAAAGCTAGTCTCGACTGGAGTGCACTACAAGGCACTTTTTACAACAGGATTTCAGGCCGTCTTTTTCGATCAGAAGCTTATGCACATAAACAAAAGCTTGCTTTGACCTAGAAACAACGTTTTACAGATTGAGTACTAGTCCAAAAGAGCTTAAGCCTAAGTTTTACTTATGCGCAAATCCAAGCTTTTGCAGAGCGAATTTCAGTTGCTTGATACAATGCTGTACTACTCGGAAAGCGCTGGATAACCGGCTTTTTTCGCCGGAATTCTGTTTTTAAGACTAAAAAGCAATTCAAGATCGATTCTGGATATATCAATAGCGCTATTTCCGATATTATTACAAGTTAGTATTGAAAGGGTATCAAAGGAAGCTTGTGCTGTACGCAAGGTCTGCCCAATCGCAGTGGTTCAGAAAGAATGAATTGACTTGATTATTCTGCTGTTTTAAGGTTGGCACAGTAAAAAAAGTTTGACTTTTTCACTAATAGCTAAGCTATTACATAAAGTATAGTTTATGCTTTATGAGTAAGCTACACGACTAATTCTCAACAGGTTCGTTTATTACGTTTAACTTGTATAAAAATTAGCTAGCAAAACTGTAAATATAAATAAATAATATATTTGATTAATGAATTGAATAATTGAATAATTTTGTTATTACACTGATTATTGGGTAGAATGTAAATTGCACTGTACATCAGAGAGATAATGACCCAACTTTATGGGAGGATTCGGATCCGGACGCACAGACAGCAAAGGTTGATTTATTTTTCTTTCGAGTATTCTAAGCCGAAATGGATTTTGATACCATGCTGCCTTGAAGCCGCTAACAATCTATTATTAACAAACAACAAACGCATAGAATTATCTTTTTGTATACACTGACGGCAGCGGAATTAATAACGAGATAGGTGTCGCAGCAACGTCACCAGTGACTACAATACGCTCACAAGAACAGAAACACAGATATTAGCACAACTGCAAACTGGACACTCTATATCCCGGGGTTTGAATGGTTGTGAAGGAGACGGAACATTGATCAAGCAAATACGCTGGCTGTGTTGACATAATCAAATGGCCACTCAGTTCTTGGTGTACGATCAGGCTTAGTCTGCTATCTCATATCAACTAGTGGCTGCCCTGACAGGAGGGGTGGGAATACTGTCTGTACACGTTATCACTTGGCTGTGACTTTTTTTTAAAAGAATTTCTTAAAACTTTTGTATAGATTTTTCTATTAAGATATTGTTACAAAAAGCAATTGCTCCTTGTTGAAGTACTGTTGCGCTTTATATTGTGATAAATACTATAATACACTTGTTGCTTTTTTCTTAAAAGCTTGGTTATTGTAGTTTTTGTAGCATTATATCCTTTGCCTAGTTCAATAGTTGGGATAGATTTTGGTGGCGAGTGCATGAACGCAAAATAATTGGCATGTACAAAGTAGTACTAATAGTAACAAATTTGGTTGTAGAACTAATAAGCTCGGCCTAACCTTGCGCCATGCAATGCAACCGCTAAGAAGCGGGGTGGTATAAATGAAGTATAAGGTTCGTAGAGTTTTTTCAAAACTTTTAAAATACGGTCAATTGAAAGTGCATTGCTTTCGCTGACTGAAGACTCGAATCGTACCCCTACGCCAATACTTTGAGCAATACAATGTCTCTTTTTCAGAGGTTACGAAGAAAATTGCGGATGAAAAAAACGAAGCAAAATAAGCCCGTGCCTGCTCACCCCATCCCAGCCCCGCAAGCCAGCGCGGAAAACAACACCAACTCAACGGGTATTGCTTCTCAGCGAAATCGCAGCCCATATAGTGTTACTATAGAGGAAAGAATGCGCTACCAGAAGGTAGTTCTAGGGATGACGGATGAACAGATTCGAAATGCCTTACCGCCTGGACACTACGATATTACACTGGTTGCGGACAGCCCGTCGCGGCCTTCAGGCCGGGGAGATTTAGCATATGCATACATGGAGCCTGCCCGATAATGGAGGCGGCTCTCTAGAGACCTCTTGATCTTCCCTCTGCATGCACAGCGCTCGTAGTGTCAAATAGCCACTGCCGATAAGCAGGTTCGGATCTGTTGTTTCGAGACAGATCATCGTCAAAACAATACCCTCTCCCAGTAGTCCTCCCCTTTCCTCACAGATAAGCAATGAGCAACACGCCGCCATAATCCCGACGGGGTGACTGGAGATCCGCTTCCCCAACAAGTCTTTTAAGTGTCGGGAGTGATAAGCAGTACTACGTGCGGATGGAGGAGTGTGGCGCTGGAGAAAAGAGACGATCCCGCCTCGCCCTGGGGGGAAAGGATGGCAGAGGATCGGCGGGAAAATCGATAGAATGAAATTTCAAGACATGATACAAAGGCCCGGTCTTTAAATTTTGCGAGCCGCGCTGCAGGATGTACCGTAGTTCGCTTTCGGTGTATTCAGCTGTTTGTCAACACTCCTCTGAGAGGTCATTATCACTCCCGTAGCCCAAACCAGAGTGCCGAAGCGCTCTCGGCGCGTTGTATCTGCGACAAGGGAGGGATCGCACTGGCACTTGGATGAGACTTGGATGAGCTCTTTAGCAGATGAAGGTGCGAGACAGGTTCTCTACTATTGGTGCAGGTTTTGAGATGGTGGGAAAGGAGATCGGCTGTGCCTACATGTGAATAGCTGAACGCTAGAAAATTTTATTATGCTTTGGGAGATCAATTTCTATCCCCTACTCCTATCCACCTATCCCCGCCTAGCATACAGGATTCTGTTTGAAAGCGAAATGCTCCTTCCATCTAAAGTATGGCAAATCTCCCATACAAAGCGCGTGGCTGAACTCACTTATAAACTTCCCTAGCTCAACGCGTACCATCACTCACTGCACCAGCAACTACAGGCTTGACAACCTTTGATATAAAATTTGCAGGGGCTGTCTAACTCTAAAGGAATGATCGTATTCTGAAATTGTAACTAAAGAGTTGGAATGCTGCTCAAGAGACTGCTGATTGCCAAATGACCGATCGCACTCGTCGCATTCGAAGATGTGGGCCGGGGAGTTCAGGTGCTGAATGAGAGCCTACTGGCTACTGAATTCCTTATGGGACTCGTTACACCGTATACTGGAGCATGGGCTGGAGAGGAGGCTCATAGTGGTTGGAAACTGCCATGAAGCACAACGGCGTTGCAAGGTAATCGGAGTAAAATGTTTATATATATTTATGCAGATGAAGTGCATTACGAAGAAAAAAGTCTCGGAGCGGACTCAATCATACTGTAGCATCCTCGTGGCAACATTCGGGGGTGCCTTAGTCTATGATGTAACTCCTTGGCTGAGAAATCGGGGGCTGATCTTGTTATTGGTGTCTAATGCTCAATTCTTGCGGCACAACTAATATTCTGGAATTAAAGACGCTTTGATACAGCAAAGAGGCCATTTAGCGTCTGGTTGACTGTGATATTAACGAGCTTTATAATTGAGTCGAGAATAGTTGTTTTATGCTAAAGTGAAATAGCATTATACCAATGTCAAAAATCAAGCCCAAACTTTCCAGCTGAAGAGTGTGCATCCTGTTAGCATGCCATTGCGCTGGAAATGGGAGGAAATATCCGACGTTCAACTCAACGTTGGCGATTGGCATTTTGTTATCTTTTTGGAAGCCAACGCCAGAGATGTTGTCATCTGGGAGGGTTAGTCCTTGCCGCGTTCAAAAAAGTATGCTGTCACATAATACCTGACTCATCATTTCTAGGCATATACTTTGCGCGCTACCGTAGGTGATGATGCATGTATGGTCCGAAAATACAATCTGAATTCTGAATTTGTTGAAGGATCAGGTGGAGTGCATTTTCCGGTAAAGAAAGTGACTGATCTCCCTTCTGAGATAAGTCATCCTGTCCACTGTTGTCATGATGATTTATACAAGGTTCTTGTTGGCGAAGAACTGCAGTCCTTGAACTAGTCGTGCGTAAGGTTGTTATGTGATATCTAAGTAGTGAACGAGTATTGAATGTTTTGAATGTGCTCGGTCTTGCCATGTCCAAAACCGTACCTGGTCACCACTATGCAGACTGACCATAAATCGGGATCCTTTCTCTTGAACTTCACTACCAATAGTAATCCACATTACTGTCATCACCATTCTCGCTCCACGCCCCAGGCATCCCCAACTCAGGATGTTCAATCATGTACCAGAACTGCCCAGCAAACTTGTCCGAATGCTCCTCAAACCAGAATTCCCAGTCGCTTAATCGAGCACCGTAGGAGAAGCCGATCAGGTGTAACCAACCGTAACCATATAGGGTTTTGCGATTACATCTCTCCAGGTCACATTTCTGAAGAAGGATAGCTTCGGCTTCACCAAATTTCGTCAAGTCAATGCCTGCGTCTGCCAATAGCTGAAGCCAACGGTACAAGTTCTCTTGGTGGCGCGGTCGCCCGTCCCAGAACCTTTGCTCACAGACTTTGAGGAAAGGACTACGACCATCAACAATGTGGTGAAGATCTGCACCCGCGCTCGCGAAATCTCGAATCAGTGGAACCCAGTAAAGGATTAAAAAGTTCATGGGAGTGATGTTGCCTGCTGCTGAATATATGGGATCAAGCCTATTAGGTCCGAACTCTAAAACCTTGGAATTTCGTCTTATTCTTCGTAATAGACAATATAATGAATCCATAATATTAGACATCAATGTTTCACCATATCCATCCTCAAGCTCTAATTCTAGCGACTTAAAGGGATGCTGTCCTAAAGCAGTTCGGATAATCGCAGGTGCATTGTGGTTACGAAACCGAGCCCGGTGCAGAGCAAATTGGTGCCTCTCCAGCAAAGTTATTTCTCTATTAGACTGCATTAATGTATCTAGAAGCAAAGCGAGACAGCTCACGGGCCCATGGAATGGTAGGTACCGTCCAAACAGCACGTTTGGTTCAAAGCAGTCGTACTCCCCAGCATTTATGAACAGACGAACCATGTCATTCACTGGTAATGGTGTATCCATATAAAATGCTAAATTACCAGAAAACACAACAAGTGTTTCGAAAGGGGATCTATGAGGATTAGTCTATAGATCTATGTCTTTTCGGGGAGAACAGTACATCATATCAAAATCAGGTTCATCAGTGCTCGCTCCATTTTCAATCAAAAGTTGCATGATAGCCAGGTTTCCGCAGCGAACCGCGTGCTACCGGAACGAGATAGTCAGCATGTGGGTATATACCAAAGCAAGGATCTGGGGTAGTTTTACATGGAGAAGAGTCCAACCATATTTATCATCTTTATCAAATGGAGATGCATCTTTTCTCTTAAAAAGTGTCTTGATAGCTTCTATATTGCCTTGCTCTATGAAATCAAAAATTACTGAATCTCTGGGTATGACATTGTATATCCGCACGTTGAACCCCCAAATATCGGGTTTTGTGTAGCTGGAAGCTATCCACACTTGGTTGGCTAGCCAGCCTGGCCATCGGTATCGTAACCTGGCGTATTTCTGATATTCTTTATTCCTTGACTTGTTTTTAGCATCACTAGATAGTGCATAATATTCATTATATTCTACTTCTCCGCAAAGGTATCGAAACCAATTGAATACGGTCGGTGGTGCTGTAGAAACAGTGTTACTGGGTTGGATCAAGCGCCCATCGGCTGGAGCAATGCTTGTGTCGTCATCTGTTTGTTGTATGGAAGGTCTGTCTAAAGCAAAATGTGGTGGTTCTGAATCATTCATCAAGACATGAGAGAAAACGGAACATATATGTCGTTGTTGTGCTCTGGACAATGTCAGAAAGGGACGAGTTCAGAGCTTTAAGAGGCTTGATAGAAAGCCCAGGTCCTGTTCTTCTGCAATTTGAATAATTACTCACTCGAAATAGCATTGCCTCGACAAATGTAATAGTCTTACGGCGTATTCTAAACGAGAACGATACTTCTTTACCTGGTCTTTCTTTAAAACTACCTTCGTAGACGCCACTAATCGACGGTATCCAGTCTTCTTACTCAAGGCAGCCGCTAAATCTTCCGCCAGGAGCCTCAATTTTTCCGACGCGGCATGGCAGTGCTGTAAGCAATCGGCCGCAAGTTTCTCCAGCCCTGGCCCAAAGCTTACGGAAGAGCTGCGTTTCATGTCCTCTTCGAAACGGAGTATTACTTCGCCGACCAGCTTGGCCTCGTATAAGAGATCTGCGATGTCCTCCGGCGCTTCTTGGATATTTTCCCAGAACCCTTTTAGCTCGGCGGTGCTTTGGATCACCTTGATACCCAGGGTTCCGACGGCGATACCGCTTGCGACGACCCCTACGACCTCGGCCATGATTTTTAGGATCAAGTGAAGAAGTGGAAAGATGAAGAAAGGCCGGCACACTCTGCAGGATGTCAGACTCAGTGAAAGCCTAGGGTATATATGTTGGGTCGCGACGCAGCCTTGCGGAAAGTCGTTGGGGTGGCTGTGCTAGGATTATACCAGGGAGCAATGTTCGATTGGACCGAGTATCGGTGTAACCACACCCTTTGGGAGCCCAATCATGACTCTAATATGGCGATGGTCATTGGGTATCCTGCAATTATGAGCCTCCTAGAAGAATTCTTCTACCAAGCTTTCATTCACTTAATAGATATCCCATAAGCTAACCTTGCCATCTTTACTGCCTACTGCCAGCCAATGCGCCGTTTTTGCTTTCCATAACCTTTCCTCTTTGACGGTCATCGTGCCCGATCTTGTGACAGGCTCTTTATCTTCGCCTTCTTCACTTGTGCCTTCCACAACATCTGCAAAGGCTACTGAATAACATCCTTCCTTATGCCACTTTAAAACAGCCAGCTCTTTCATGCTCTTCCCCGAATAGACACGGACCTTGGAATCCCATCCCGCAGTCGCAAAGACCTTTCCGTCGTTTCTCACCCTCAGCCCTTGCTGACCGGAATGTTTCGTTTGCACCGTTTTTAGTGGCATGTTATCAACAGGCATGATCACACTTTCGACTGATACTGGGATCGGATGCTTAGCGACTACCGCATCAGCTGACGATGTGAGGTAAAAGTCTTTGGAAGGGGAGACGTCAAGCGAAAGAACTGGCTGGCTGTGTGATTTTGTAGAATATAGGACAGACCATGTGTCAGAGGAAAGCTGCGAGATAGTGCTATGTCCACTTTCGTAGCCCGCAATGACTGTCAGGTTCGTGCTTTGAGGATGGTAGAAGATGGAAACAGCCATCGCCATTCCACCTTTTATCGATGCATCGCCTGGTACTGTATGTATTCTCTTAGACGATGGGAAGTGGAAGATGTCGACCTGAAGCATATTAGGAATATGAAATTTATGAAAGATATGAAACATACAGTCTCAGAACTCATGGTGTTCGGCACGGCTATCAGCAACTCATCCACTTGAGTATCATCTGATGGAAAAGTAGACGACCATGGTATACACTGTGCAAACGAGCAGAAATTCATTGTATTCACATGAAGTATGTAGATAAGCCATGGCTGTTTCCGGGATTCTTGTGGCGTATCGACAGGAAGTACGGTGCTCATTGAAGCCTCATCATCACCAGACAACTTCCACACTATGAGCTTGTTATCTTTTCCGTGACTAGTCAAGTAATTAGACATATTCGTGCAATCTGCTCACATTTTCATTTCACCATAAGACAGGTCAAAGGCTCAAATTCTACATAATTAAGCAAGACTACCCAGAAAGACCCATCGATTTCGTAATGGAGAGCCTATAACCCGAGCCAAGATGAAAGACAATTACTCACGTGATTAACTTTTCATCTCCCCAAGCCTGCGCTCCCAGTATGGCTCCTTCATGAGCCTTCCAGACTGCAACGGGACGCTTGATAGCAAGACTCCAAATGATGATCCAACCATCAGCATCTCCCGACACAAGCCGACTATTACCCCGAATGAAGGACGTGGAGTGTATCTGAGCTGCGTGGCCACGGAGTATATACGCAGGCTGAGCGGGAGGTAAGGACATTGCAGTTGTGGCAGCGCCAACAACGGTAAGATGTGGCGTTGATGTTACGGGTCCTTCTAATAAATTTTCTCAACGTCGAGATGTTATACGCTCCTGCATCTTCCGCCAACTTTTTTGGAGAAAGTGGGAACTCTCGAAGATCAATAGGGTCCTCCGAATATTGGGGTGGCCGACCTGCGCAAGGGACCTATTTCTATGTGCATGTGCGGATATACTATTCTGGAGTGAACACCACAGGACGCTGAGAGTTGGCATGGAATGATTGAACGGATCACGTGAGCCCGTGTCAAGCTTTACATCATGAACCAACCTCGTTACTTGAAAGCCTCACATCTCGAAACACAATAATTTACCCTTGATGACTTGATTGGTATTGAAAAATAGGTATGCCCCAGATCGGACCTGAATGCACTTCAATATTGAATACGTAAGAGCCCGGTTCTGTTAATCATGTCATACCACCTCTAGGCGACACAAAGGGGAATGTAAGAATTGGTGTGACAGGATCCATAGGGGGAGGAGTACTGGTTCAATCATGTTTTGCCGCTTTCTTCAGATATCCGGAAGGCCGTGAGAGCCACTGCTATGGGTGATGGTTTTTCATTTCGTGCATTCCATCATGTACATCACGCGGCTGGCCGAGTCAGTCAAATATGCTTTGGCTGGTAGGTACAGTAGGTTCGGTCCGGGGGGACAAGGAGAATAGGGTTGAATAGTCAAGACGGAAGGCGCTTCATCCGGGTGCTGCCAGCCCCATTTCGGGGGTTGTGGCTGGTGCTGTCAATTGTTTGCTTACCACTAGAATAGATCGGGGCCTTGCTCTCAATTTATTCCTGCATGCCGTCGCTCATGGTCCAATGAAGGACGGGTGCTTGCGTTTTGCGAGACCGAACCGTTAGGTCGAGGAGGAACCGGGACAAGCAGCTATCTGTACTGACGATGTCAGATAAGAATACCCGCTGTAGGGTCGGCAATGCCCCCCAAGCCACAGGCAGAACACAGCGCACGCAGGAAACATACAAAATAAACATTGCGGAGGAGAGCCAGCCGGGCAAGGTTGCTGATCACAATAAGATGCATTGCTATCCTTGCTCGGAGTTCCTGCTTTGATCTTGGATAGACAGGCATATGGAAGGCTGCGCGCGCTGAAAAAGCAATCACCAAAATAATAAGTTATCAAATACTTTGGTACACTACCCGCAAGTGCGCCAGTCAAAATCGAACAGAACGAACGCCTCTGACGAGGGAGCAAGGGTCAACTTATGGACAGGCCCCCTCCCATCCGGCTGCTTGGTGTGCCTCTCTGCCGGCAATCTGGTTATCCCCAAGGCCCTGTAGCTAGCCTGTAACTAGCTTGTAGCTAAGCCTGTCGAGGGCCGCCTGTACATTACTGTACCTACTAATAGTGAGTCCTATCAAATCCTCCTTCCCCCCCCGCAAATCCCTGCCCTGTCAAGCCATGACCTCTTCCATCTCCCCCCCCCATCAGATCGAAACAACGCAATGCGTACCTCGTAATCTGGGATTGGAAACGAAAGCCGCATCTCTATCCGATCATTATTTTTTCGACCACTTCTCTCCTCAGTTTCCCCACCCATCTTCGTCTCATCTTGCTTAATTCTTTGACTTCTCTTTTTTTCTTTCGTGGTTGTGTCCCACGGCTGTATCATCGACATACGACTGATTCAAGCCATCATCTTCCGGATCTCCCAACCCCTGTGTCACAGGGCTTAAGCGATTACTTTTGGGGCAAGCAGAAACGAGTGTTGCCCAGCATCTCTCGCCTGAACTTGTGTCTCGATGGTTTGACTTTGATCTTAACTTTCAAGCAGACACGCCCTCTGGTTCTCGTCCCTTCCATCCCAAACGATTACCCCCGAGTACCACCTTTGATCTCATTCTCTGGGATACCTTCAAACTACGACAACTATCTTGATCTTTGAAATCCCTGCGAACCCGCTTTCAGACCTCGTTAACACTAAAAGAAGCGTCTTCCTCTGAAGTTTGGCCTGGCCAGCTCGAATATCCCCGCTCAAGCACTTTCTTCATACAAGTCTGCACAGCACCGTTTCCAAGCTTCTCGAATCTCACCTAGCTTTGATCAACAGAGAAGCGTCATTGAGCCTGGCTTGCAGCCATCGAAAGTGGGAGCATAATCGAATATCTAAGGCCAATACTGCGAGTTGATCGCAGAATCTTCATCGTGGCGGCCTTCGATAGTCAGGGGTATCTTGCGCCTACATTTGATTATCCATACCAAGTCCAGTCGAACCAGTCGCCGCTATATTCGGCATCTACGGTCTCAGACTTGACATTAGCAGGCGATCAACAGCTCACCCCGCCGAATTATTCGAGCCCTGGGCCTCCTACCAAACGAGCCACGAAGCAAGCAAAGGACAATAAGTCTGGGGACAAATCAGTCAATCAAATGCCAGCTCCAGATAGATCTGCCGCGGATGCAACAAATAAGCCAAAGCGGGTTCGGACAGGGTGTCTTACATGCAGAGAAAGACATTTGAAATGTGATGAAGGAGTTCCAGACTGGTACGTGCAAATGACGCTCCGCTACACACTGTGTTGACCGTTGGCTCTAGTTTGAACTGCAAGAAGTCTAGCCGAGAGTGTAAGAGGGGTGTACGCCTGAATTTCATCGATACAACTGTAAAGTCGCCGAAGATTCTTCCACCGACTGCAGACTGGAAAGGTTAGGCAATATAAGGTTCTTTAGTTGATAGCGGCTAACGAGCTTCACAGTTGTCTTCCAAGATGAGTCGCGAGAGATTGCTTCTGAATACGTGGGTGGATTGAGTCGTTATGCCAATCTTCAGCAAACTGTGACTCCTCCGCGCAAACAACCATATGATGTACCATTACAAACTGTGATTGACCCGATGATAACATCGGAGAACAATGCTCTACCGCCGTTACAATTAAATGGGCCATTTTCGGATATTGGTCTATCTATGAAGCAAGAGCAGTCTCACTCAAGGAATACAAGCCGGCACCACTCTCATGCTGGCAGTGATGGCTCGTATCTTGCACCACCTTCAACATCATACAGCAATCCGGATCGAATTTTGACTCCTCCTAGGGCCGAGACAAGAGATTATCTAAATACCGCCGAGGAAGTGTTATTTATGCAGGTCTTCGTTGAGGAGGTCGGGCTTTGGATGGATAGCATGGACTCCATGAAACACTTCTCTAGGCTGCTGCCTTTTCATTCCCTTGGAGAACCAATGTTACTCAATGCGTTCCTAGCCTGTGGAGCTCGGCATCTTACTCTTGTCAACCCAATGTATCACGAAGACAAAGCTTTGTACTATTATGATACGGCGACCACACAACTTCTCCGCTGCTTGCAAAACCCCGAAAGAGACACAGTCATGTGTGCAACGACGGCGGTGATCCTCAATGTCTATGAAATCATGTCAGAGAAAGCTATGCAACGGATGAATCACATTGCTGGTGCGCGAGCACTAATCAAGGAGTGTGGTTGGAGCGCGAGGAGTACGGGAATTGGCGCCGCTTGCTTTTGGCTGAACGTGGGCATGGAGCTACTGAGCTGTCTGCACTTCAATTGGCAAGTTGCATGGGAGCCAGATCAGTGGGGTGTCGATATGGACTTTCATAGAGAAGACCCAGTAGGCAACGAGGAACTCTGGGTTCATCGTATGCTCTACATTGTCGGGAAGATTGCTAATTTCCGAGCTTCAATACCACGTTTCAAGGAGCCCTCACCGCAGGACGAACAGGCTCGGGTGAGGAACCGATATAATGAATGGCAAAAATTGAAGACTTTATGTGACAGCTGGAATTCCAAGATTCCAAGAACAATGCACCCGATGGCCTACCTACATCCCACACAAACGGCAACAAAATCCGCTTTCCCGGAAGTTTGGTGAGAAATTCTATCAGCATGCTGTGAGACATGCTAATTTTGTTTTAGGCTTATCAAGCGTGCTACAATTGTCGGCCGCTTGTTCTACCATACCGCAATGTGTCTATTAGCACAGATCAATCCTTTGATGTCTAAGGAGACTGAGGGAATGAACTCCTTGCTGATGACTCATGCTCATCAAATCTGTGGTATCACAGCACACGTCAAAGATAGAGGGGTTGCTAGTGTCGCACTCCGCTCCCTGGCTATCGCTGCTGAATGCCTTGTGGTACGCCGCGAACAAGAAGAAGTGCTGGAGATCTTTGAGAAGATTCGGAAAGAAACCGGCTGGAAAGTTGGGTTTTTAAACAAAGAATTGAAGGTCAAATGGGGTTGGCCATCTGAAGATCTTGCGCCGCAACAAATGGCTGCACCTCAAGTTTCTGTTGCACAATTCTTTCCAAATACTCAAGCCCCGGTCAGCAATCTGCCACCAGCACCACCTCAATCTCAACCTCAACCCAGAGCAATTCCAAGCGGTATTCTGAATCCGCTTTTGAAATCTGCTGACTTCTCGCTACCTAACCATCCGTACCAACAACATTATATGCCACCCTCGCAACCGCAACATTCTCACCATAGCTGGACATAATATTGTCTGACGCAGAATTAAACCGCTTAGCCTACCTTTTATATTGTATTTGTTAGAACATTAAAAGAGAGTTTCTTGGTGCCTACATTGGCAGTGTTTGGGCCTCGAGATCACGTAAATAGAGCTTGATGGCTTGTCGCCAGAGTTTCTATAGGAGTTGTGGGAAGGACTGACGAGACATGATTGTATGGAAAGCGTTTAAAGGACAGCATGGAGTTACGGTTACTGTGTATGAGGCTATTTATTTGTAGCTATCTGGCGCTACATAGCTATGGGAACTAAAGATATCACAAGAAATTAATAATAATGCATCCCACTACCACAATGGGTTTAACATCCCACAAGGCTCAAAAGTTTCTCCACGGTTTTCTAATTGTGTGTAGCAACTCATTCTTCTCGAAAGACTAACGCTTAGTCAATGAAGAAATTCTTCGTAATATAGTATTTTCATCCCTCCTCAGCCAGCCTATTCTACAAATTAAGATCTGCAGCACAACCTTCGCTGACTGAGATTCCTGGGTGAGGTCCCGCCCCCAGGTGTGGCGAGCGAATAGACACCCGATCTGCAACAGCTTACGTGAGCTGTTATTGACTTCTCACACTTCATGAAACCCAAGCTGCGTTTGCTGCTTTGGCACATGTCCATTGACCCGTATTCGGTAGCTGCAAGTTTAGCGCAATGCAGCGTTTATTCATGGACACGGTCTTCATGAAGGTGGAATTGCATTTGATGCTGCATTGCAATCGTTTCGTGTTTGGATAGTCCAGAAGATGCTTTCCATTAGCTCATCCCGTAGAACAGGTGTAAAGCCACGCCTCAAAGGTCCGGAAGATATTTTGGCTTGAACTTCCTGTTCGCCCGATCCGCCGCTCGGAAGATAAACTGGTCACCATGCAGCTCAAAGACCAAATCCTTGCTCCTTTCCTTATCACCTTCTCCCCCTCCTTCCTCTCCCCTCGCCTCGCTCCCCTCCACCACCTCCGGAACAGCAACCCTGAAGACCGTCCCTTCCTTCGGCAACACCTTCACCGCATCTCCCCTCGTAACGACCTCAAAAGTAAACTTGCTATCCTTAACCACGATCCCGCGCACGCCCACCCGGCTCACGCACCGGCTCCTCACAACCTCCACCTCCGCCCCCACAAACTCCGCGCTACACAGCTTCGCCGCCGTCGCGGCGTTCACCGGCCGATTCTCCCCCAAGATCTCGTGGATATACCCCGCCCACATCTTGTGCAGCGGCTCATAGATGCCGTATTTCTGGGAGGCGGGCGGGATGTCATAGAGGCCCAGGGCGCGTTTTTGCCGGGAGGAGAGCGGGCGCGGTTTTAGCTTCTTCTTGCGGTTTGCGAGCTTCTGGAGGCGCTCACGGCGGCGGAGGAGCTGGGCGTTGTCCGGGGCGGTGGGTTTGAGATGGAGGGGTCGGGTTGCGATTTTTTGGGCGTAGATTCGCGAGGTCGAGTCCGGGGAGTGGGCTCTTGATAATAATGAGATTGCTACGTTTGTCTCTTTAGGTGCCATAGTGTCGTCGAATTGTACTTTGCCCTCTGTGGTCGTGGAGGTTCTCGTTGTCACACCAGCCTAGACCAGCAGCTTGAACGAAATTCACATGTTGTGAACTTTAAAGTGGACCGTTCGGGCAGTCATTTGCCGAGCCGAACCCCATGTTTCTGCTCCACCGAAGCCCAACCTTTCCCCAGATCCTGGGAGCGGGTTTCCAAGACGACACCTCGACCATGCGGCGAGCGCCTCTCAATTGTCATTCTTGCTGATGCTTCACATTGTGTAATCACTAGTATATATTATCCAGAAGCAAGATGGCGAAGGGAACGCGTCGCTCTCAACCAGATGCTGGGAATACCGACCATGCGCCGGACCTGGAACTCCTCGGCGACACTATCACGCTCCAACCTCGCGGTTTCGAGCAGGATGTGCCAGATGATCAGGATAAGGAGCGGAATCTCGTTGAGCATATGGCGAGGTTCAGATCTAGCCCTCTAGAGTACGCATCTCATCGCAATTCCTCATCTGAGGCCTCTTGTAGAGCATCCAACTGACGTGAGCAGGTTCTTGCGCGAAGTATCGTTACATGTGTCAGGGCAGGGCTGGCGGGCCTATGACAATTTCGTCGGACAGCCCATCTTCTATCCTGGTTTCTCGGAGAATATGATAGCGGCCGTGCTTTCGACGCCGATTCTGCAGAAGAAGATTAAGGAGCTGGCCGAGAAGAGGATTGTGGTTGAGGAGAGGGATGGGATTTTGAATAGGGATGATCCGAATTACGCGACGAAGAGGGCGAATAGGAAGAGTGTGTTGGAACATAGTTTACAGGAATTGTCGGAGAAGATGACGGGGGATATGATTTGTAAGATGGAAAGTAGACCGTTTATTAGAGGCGCCTATTATATGGCCACCCAATTGTTGACAAGAGCTTATCATCAAGGTATATACCTATCTATAGAATGCAACATGGCTCCTGGACTAATCCAAACTAGGAATCCATGTCTCGAGTGAAGAGGTTCTGCGGTTGCGGAAAGTAGCGCAGAAGGCCGAGAAGGATAAACACAGCATTATATTTTTACCCTGTCACCGCTCACACATCGACTATGTCTCTCTTCAGATTATCTGCTACCGCCTAGGCCTAGCTCTACCCACTGTTGTAGCAGGAGACAACCTGAACTTTCCTGTTGTGGGAAGCTTTCTACAGCACGCTGGTGCTATGTGGATCCGACGAAGCTTCGGCGACGACCAACTTTACACGACTCTTGTACAATCATATATAGATACCCTGCTGCAAGGCGGATATAATTTCGAATGTTTCATTGAGGGAGGAAGATCGAGAACCGGAAAACTCTTGCCACCAAAGTTCGGCATTTTGAATTTCATCTTGGATAGTATACTTTCGGGTAGGGTAGAGGATACTATCATTTGCCCTGTGAGCACGCAATACGATAAAGTGATTGAGACGGAAGGGTATGTTGGGGAGCTGTTGGGAGTACCGAAGAAGAAAGAGAATTTGGCGGACTTTTTGTCGGCATCATCAGTGCTTTCATTGAAGCTTGGCCGGGTGGACGTCAGATTCCACGAGCCATGGAGTTTGAGGCAGTTTTTACAGGAGCAGCAGGCTCGAATCACGGGGATACCAAAGAGCCCAGATATGTCTAGCTTGAACAATGCTGCGACGAAGCAGAAGCTCCTTCGCACGATGGGCTACAAGGTGCTTTCAGACATCAATGCAGTGTCAGTGGTTATGCCAACTGCTTTGATTGGAACTGTTCTTTTGACTTTAAGAGGACGTGGAGTGGGCATGCCAGAGCTGATCCGTAGAGTTGAATGGCTAAGTGACAGGGTGAGAGCGAAAGGAGGCCGAGTTGCGCATTTCGGAAACTCGCCCATCGCTGTTGTGATCGAACGTGGTCTTGAAGTTCTTGGGAAAGAACTAGTTGGAGTCGTTGAACGCTTACAAGAGCCAACATACTATGCAGTAGACAGATTCCAGCTGTCGTTTTACCGAAACATGTCAATCCACCTATTCATCTCGGAGGCCCTGGTCAGTGCAAGCATGTATATCAAAGTAAAGAGAGGAGGTGGGCCAGAAAACCAGACTATTTCGTATACAGAGCTACGGGATCAGGTCTTATTCCTATCACGAATCTTTCGAGGCGAGTTCATTTATCCTACAGAAGGATTAGCCGTCAACCTGAATAACACACTTCGTGGACTTGAGGCTGATAACGTGGTTGTCCTGAAGCGAGATGGTGAGGGGAACATCGATTCCATTGGACTGGCTGATGCCGAGCGTCGTGCCGGACGAGAGAACTATGACTTCTACTGCTTCTTGATATGGCCATTTATAGAGTCATTCTGGCTTGGCGCTGTCACCCTGATGGGTCTGACTCCTCCACTGAATCACAAAGGCGATGGCTGGCTTGACAGCAAGAAGTGTCAAGACAGCTCACAGCTTGTAAGCTAACCTAAACCTCTGCGTCTTTTGTGTACTAACGTGAGCTATAGTTCGGTAAAACCCTCTACCACCAAGGCGACCTCTCCTACTTCGAAGCGGTCAACAAAGAAACGCTCAAAAACGCATGGACGCGCTTCGAAGAGGAAGGCATCCTCATGACCGTCAAATCCCGGGACCCCAAAGTCCAACCCTTGGCTCGCCTCGCACCAGACTGGCTCCCTAACCGAGATCCAAAAACCGGGCACATGATCCCGGAAGGGAGACTCTGGAACTTCATCGAGAAGATCGCGCAATCCAGACGGGAGGGGAAGAATAGAAGAGATGGAGCAACCGTGAGCACACGGGTATTGAGGCTAGTAGAGAACATCAATAAGACCCTCTTTGGACAAGATGGGCCGGAGGCGAGGCTAAGTGAGGAGGATAGAGTATTATTGAAGAAGAAGCTGCAAAGGAGACGGGCGTTGCAGGCGAGAGCTCATTTATAAGCTTGGCGGAAACACGGGGAACTTGTATTCATAGCAAGCAAGACGCGGAGGATAAGATAGATATATACAATAACACCTGCTCGAAACGGCTGTCTATTTATGACTGGTGGCCTATCTCTTTAGCTCTGCGTTCGCCTTCAGAAGAAGCACTTGAGCTGTTTAAGCTGGTTGTGCGATGGCCAAGCGTCGATATGGGAACGCAGTCATGTCTGTGCTGCATGGGGCTGGCCGGGGTAGGGCTTGGTTTACCGGCATGACAGGAACTCCACGTCGAGGTTACCCTGTACCGAAGAGCAAGGAAAATGTACCATTATAGAGGAGCGCTGCTTGTCCTCTACTTTTAAACACGAGTGATTTCACGCTAGGTTACGAAGGCACTTTTGAAACTGAAAATCACCGTGTATAAGCCATCTTTGTATGTAAGATATTGGAAGGATATCAATCTAGAAGCTTTAACAGGCAGTGAATGTGTCGTCACTAACAGCCTGCTGATTTTTTGGTAGAACTAAACCTCGCATAGTACAACAGCTATTCATCGCACACTTACAAGCAAACCGCCGCCGAAATATCGCAAGCCAACTCCAGCATCCATGCGCCTAGGCAATTCGTGACCACGAGATGTTCTGTGCACCGAGCAATCCTTCTTTCATATCAAGGTAAATAATAATCACCGCAAAGACTCATAAACTCCGGACCCATCATAAAACCCGCGATCCATAATCAAACTCCTTGAGCATTGCCATTTGCGGGAACAACGTCTCCTTCAAGTTCCTCTCTGCGTACCATAACACGTTCGTTGCAAATATCGATGAACATCTCGAACTTCTTGATCATCTGGTCCTTCTCACGTAGTTGAGCCTTCAGCTCCTCGACTTCCTTATGATGATCTTGCTTGAGCTTGATCATCTCCTTGTTCACGTTGTCGACCTCAGTGCGCAGCTCGGCGCGGAGTTTCTCCTCGAAAGTCATAGGTGGCTTCTTGTAGAAAGTTGGGAGGGTATCCATGGCGGTGGCGTCAACACGGGATGGATCCCGCTTGATGGCTGCACGGGCGTTGTAGATATCTCGGGGGAGATAGCGAACGGAAGGGTTATCTCGGTGAAGAATCTCAAGAGTCTCCTTGACAGATACACCTAATTCCGTTAGGGTAGTTCGTTGTGCTTTGATAGGAGTAACTTACCATTCTCTTCAAGTGCCTTGACAGCAGCAATGGCCTTCGGATCCAATTTTCTCGCTCCAGGATGCTCCGTAGGACTTTCACTTGGTGGGTGATTGTGCGTAAGATGTTCTCCATCCATGCGTCCTCTGAGCAACCAGGCAGTCTTATTTTCTAAGCCGAAAACACCAAACTCGCAGCCACATTTGCGAGATTTAGTTTTTCTTTGACGTTGCTCTCCAGGAACTTTCTCCTTGTTGGTCCCGCCACGGTCACAAATCAAAAAGACTTTCTTCAGACCTCTGTTATCACGCTTTGATCGTCCAATGACAAAAGCATAGCCGTGGGCCAAGGCATGAGCCTGTGCAAAAGCGAACAGAGCTTCAAAAGTAGGAAACTGGCCTCCAGGTGGTGGGGATAGCATCTCTCCTTGTTGCACAACGGGACTTGGATGGCTGAGCATCGAATTGTTTGGGTCGTTCATGATACTAGTATCGTTCATGCTTGAATCATTCATGATTTGTTCGTCAAGGGCGAGTTGAGGATCAATCATTGACATATCTTGCGAGACATCTGCTGGTGAAGACTCCATGGGCCTTGATTCGAGGTTCGAATTCGCAGGTGAGGCGTTCATGGAGGGTCGTTGAGCACCAAGGCTCTGTAGTGAAGGTGAAGCATTTTGAGATTGTCTTTGAGTTGCAAAATCGCGATTCTGGTTGGCGCCAATGTTGGGATTGATAGGCTGATTCAGGCCCATGGGCTGTGGCTGCGGAGTGCCATGGGAAGGAGGAACATGGATTGTTGTACCTAGTGGAGGAGGCCGTCTTTGGGGTGTGTTGGATCCAGACGCGTT
The DNA here is from genome assembly GCA_918026815.1 of Chalara sp. BL73. Lineage (NCBI taxonomy): Eukaryota > Fungi > Ascomycota > Leotiomycetes > Helotiales > Chalara > Chalara sp. BL73. Next base: position 52,570 of record CAKJVC010000059.1, on the reverse strand, counting down.
TCCCAATACTCCTTGTGCAATCTGCTGTTCAGCTGAAACTGGGACTAGTCCGCTGCCATTGCCATTTGGTCGTGGAGGACCTGGTAAAGGTTGATTTGGAGTGTATGGTGTAGAATAGGGTGAATTGTGCTGTTGTGAACGTATTCCTCCATTGATTCCACCATTGCTTTGTCGTCCTTGGAAGCTGGCTCGCTGTGCGGGAGATGGTGTTGGATGAGTGGTTTGTCTTGGATATGGGATTTGTTGTGGTGGATTTGTCTGATAATTTACTCTTGCATTGTCCTGTGGAGTCAAGGACATCTTGTCGACTCTCGATGGGTTGATTTACCCAAGGCGTTGATCTAGTAAATTGATATCGAGTTTGAATCCTTGGAGGTGCGGATGGAGCAGATGACCGTCAACAAAAACATTGGGGCTGCGGTGTTATGTTTTGCCGCGATCCGCTAGCCGAATTGAGACGGGCAAGGACCCATTTTTTATCTTTACTACAAAGATTCTACAAAGTAAGTATATTATTTCATTGGTAAAAAGTCAAAATAACTCTATGGTGTCCAAATTTTCATGGAATATGGCATTTTAATTTTATTGTGATATGTTGTTTCTTTGCTGAACAATCGTGTCGCTGAGGATGTTGTGTTTGAGCTACATCAATGATAACTGTATTCAACTCCTTTGCTATGCCAAAAAGCGGCTTGGTAGGTCATTACAGATACTTAAAATTAGTATTAAGTCTTAAGAGGCATTGAAATAACAGTTTGATTGCTCCTGGAGCAAGCAAAATGAGCAATAATGCATTAGAGATTTCGAGAACATATGATTGCATTGGAATGAACATTGTTGATCTCTGATAACTGCGACTGCCGACTTTCATCTACCTATTGTTTTCTGAACTGCGTTTCGCACTCTATTTTGAACTGTACTTCTCTAACTCTGAGTCTTCGTGTTTTGAGTACTTTGCTCCATCTGAACAAACAATATATAAGCGATGTGATAGGTCATTCAAGAGCTGCTCCTCTCTGCAGAAATATAAGCAGCCAGATATTTAAATTAGGGGGTAAGGATTTTACAACGTTGATCTTGTGCTACAGTAATAAAATCCGGCTTTGAACAGCAATTCTCTGTCCCATCACGGTCAAGTCACCCTGTAGAGCCAGGGTTAGTATCGGTCATCACATTAAACATCTTTATGTAACCCATAATCAGGTATCACAAAATACATTATCAGATTCAAAATCAAGACCATCATGTCTCAAATACCCTTCATCTACCGTCTAATCTTCAACTATATTGAACCTCTCTTCGCGACCCTTGGCGCCATCCAAGCTCTCGCCTTCCCCAGCAAGCTCCTCGAGGTTTATGTTCCTAGCGTGATCTATACGCTAGCCATGAAACATATATTCTCTTAGATGACCGGCTCCTGGCTCATGTTTGCTTTCCACGATGTAGTAAGGGAGCTCCAAGTCCACGTTAACCTCTCATCGTAATTTGAACCCTCGTCCTCGAAAATATGTGCACCCCTCGAGAATCATGAGCCCCCCGAAAACGTTTACCCTTCCACAAAATTTCATTCGAAGGGATAGCACACTGACTAAATTTAACTCCTCTAGGTGGCCTAACGCGCCTGCCAATCACCTCAGGTGTGGAAGCATATCCTTTTCGCCGCGCTCCTCGGCGATTTGGGTTACACTTACAGTCTGGTCCAGAGCATGGGACCGGTCTGGCTCTTCAATCCGAGGAAGTGGGATGTCGCGAATTCGTTTACGATTGTGGGTACACTGGTACCACTGGTCGCCAAGTTCTATTTGTGTGTGGTGTTGGGCTGCAGAGTAAAGAGAGGGGAAGGGAACAAGAGAAAAAGGAACTGTAGATGGAGATCGAGCATAGTCGATTGGCTACTTCAGTTGCCATGGATGTTCCATGAGAGGAACGTTTTCGTTGCTGATACACAGGTGGAGCTGGCTGCCTGAACTCTTGAGGCGATTAGTGGATGAGGTATAGCACAGTGCCAAAAATTGGCAACCAGTGAATGTGATACGGCTTTTGGTGTTACACAATTATACATATTAAGCTCGAGTGGTATCCGTAACGCTATGCAAAATAACCAAAAAAAATGTAACCATGACTACCTATTGGTAAACTTCCTTCAATCAGCATCCGCGAATCGTTGAGCTTCAACATCCTTCTCAGAATGAGATTCCGATCCCAGAGCCTCATGCCCCCCCGTTTGGCCATCAAATACTTCTTCTTCACTGAGTACCCGGTCCAAAATATTTGGTCTCGCCTTGTTGGTCACGCCATCTTCTTGGTGGTCTCTTCTCGAATAGTCTCCTGGCCCTCTTGACTTATTAGGCACGATAAACCTCTTATCCACTCTGAGAGCCGCATAAAGTGCCACCACAATCCACTCAATCGTGAAGTTGAAGAGGTAAAAACATGCTTTTGAATGATACCAAGCCGGGCTTTCGATAGGACGCGGCATATACGAGATGCCAGCACGGAAGGCAGCACCGAGAGTTAGGATTGCAGAGGCAAACAGCAGGATCCAGATCTTGGAGGTGAAACGACCAGAGCCAAACTTTTCGGTGCTGCTTTGAGCGGGTATGGCGAAATTTAGAATGACCAAGATGATGGGTATGAATGCTGAAATAGCGAAGTACGTGCCTCCAAACCGCATCAAGTCCCTGTCAATGCGAAGTATGTTCCTATCGCGAGTATAAAAACTCTGGATAACGCCCGTTATTATCACTATTATGACGAGAATGATGGATGTATAGTAGGCTTTGAAGAGCATCGAGAGTGGCTTTGCCCAGCCGAGTCGCGGATGAGTAGCCCGTAAGATCCTTTGTGCAAATATGATGTTGATGATGAAGAGGAGAACTACTCCTGCCGCAACGAAGACCTGGGCTGCGATAGCTACGGAGACGTTATGGGGATGTGTTGCCCAGACCATCCTCAGGGTGCACGCAGCAATTCTGGCCATACAGAAACCGAATATCATCCCAGACATTATGAATTTCTTGCCTCTTCTCAAGTTGACTTGGAGAATTGTCATATCTGATGCTGGTTAGCTCATGGTGTCGAGGCATATTGGACCAAAGTAAAAGCTGTAAACGAAGCTCTTGGCTGGTTCGCTATTGCAGAAACGTAGATGAGCTGAGAAGTTGTACTTACGAACAACAGCACCAATTAGAAAAAGAATGAGGAAAATTGATAGAATTGGCACATCCACTTTGACTGTGGGCTGAAGTCCCAAGCCTGCCATTGTAGGTGGGTATGGCCTATGATTCGACATTTTCTGGCTAAAATATTAACTCTGGGCAAGCTATAGATATGGGAAGGCGAGCATATGGAAACTCAATAAATTGAGGAACGTACCGCCTGAGACTGTGACGACATTATTGGTTTTCTTCGGATTTGGGGATTAGCTATCCTTGATTAGCGCTAGGAAGGGCTGGAGAGGAATGGGAAATGTTTTGGTGTTATACAATGTAGATGGAATCGGATTAGAATATGTACAGAAGAACCTGATATGATATGTACTTGTATGTGTTGCTTTCAAGTGCCTCTGGATATATATTAATAGGAATTTCGTCAATAATGTAGTCGTCGGGGCCGAGCCTGATGTTGCCGGCTCAGGGGTGGCGCCAGCACCAATACAAACAATATGCTCTCGTCTACTTGGTAAGCGGTTTCATGAGCAGCCATACTATCCATGCTATCTACTATTACTCATAGTTATCATGAGATCTCGGTCTTGTCAAAGATGCGAAAGGCGACGCCGGTCCGTTCGCCACAGAGCTAGACCATTAGCCGGTTATGTCCGCCAATGGAATGAATCTGAGACCCTTGAGAGATCGGCTAATCGGAACCTACTTGGCCGACTTCAAACCAAGACCTGATGGTCAAGACGGGAGAGCATGCCCGTTTTCTAGAAGAAGCTTGATTGTTCTTTGCCTCAAATATTTCTTAGATTGTCTTGACGTTCGGTACCGAATCCCACTTATGTCCCCTGGTTATTCATCATGAAAGATCAGCTTTTTTAAGCATCACTGTGCATCCTTTGAACTGGGTCGGAAGATGAGATTGAACTACTTCGATGGCTGTCATGTAAGATCGTGTTCACCCACGTACAGGCCTCGACTGCGTATCAACCGCTCTTCATTCATGTAAGTGTCTAATACGGTCTACAAGAGGAGCATAGCTAGAGCAGTCGCCATCATTACCTTGGTGAAAGACTCTTGATATTCATCGCTCAAAGATATGCCCCATACTCCTCAACCTTCAACAGGTCTGCAGCCTTTGGATCCACCGCAGAGGACCAGAGGCCAAGCATATCCACGAGATACATCCCAAGTCTAGAGGAAATAATCCGGAGTGCCTGGAAAATATCAGTACGGGATGCAAGTTGATTTGGTCACAAATAATACTTACGACGAGAAACCATGGGTTCGCCAGCTCTTGGGCATGGATCAAACTGCAGGCTACATATTATTAGAACAAGCATTATGTGTAAGGGTCAATGAGGACTTACAAAGTGTACTTCAAATGCTCATCAATCTCCATGATTGCTGCTTGATTGCCGCATCGATAGCAGTAATTTGGTGCTACCAACGTCAGGATCATACTTATTGGCACACACACACTAGACCTCAACATACCTGAGAAGATGGTAACCACGTTTCTGTCTTGGGACCAGTTATAACCTTCCATAACTAATTGATGTGCTCTTGCCACCAAAGTTAGACCGTTGTTGTGGTTGAAAGCCTCCGAAATATCTTGTCCAAACGTGTACCCAGCACCTCTGGGTGATATTCCCCATCCGCACCTGTCATCAGGATCCGACCATAATAGATCGCACATCGGTCCTTCATGAGGCACCTCTTGTATACGGTCGAGCGCTCGGATATTGTCAAGTGTATCGATACTGGGAGAGAGACCTCCATGGAGGCAGAATATTTGGTTATCGATGAGGGCGGTCAAGGGCAGGTAGTCGAAGAGATCGGTAAAGAACTTCCAAACATTGGCGTTTCCATATTTCCGAAGGCACTCGTCATAGAACCCATAGACTTGAGTGATTTGACGAGACTCATGGTTGCCGCGCAGGATTGTGATTCGGGAGGGGTATCGGATTTTGAGAGCAACGAGCAACGTAACAGTTTCTACGGAATAGTAACCTCTATCTACATAGTCCCCTGTAATTCATGTCAGTCGTCTCAATTACAGAACAAAAAGTAAAACGTATACCCATGAATAAATAGTTGGTATCTGGGTTTGGTCCACCAATTCTGAATAGTTCCATCAGATCATGGAATTGGCCATGTATATCTCCGCAGACCGTAACGGGGCATTTCTAAGAAGTGAATTAGCTTCGGGTACGTCTAGAGGATTGATAGCCTACTTACAACTGGCTGTACGTTAGACTCCCCTTGCAAGACCTCTCGTGCCTGTCCCATTCAAAGTTAGAACACACTGATCAAGCGCAGCTACGGCATATCTATGTTTCTGCATAGCTTGGTATCTCCGATATATACATACCTTTTCGCAAAGTCTCTGAACATCAACCTCCGCCAATTGCTTGCAGTTCATTAAGCTCTCAATCCATCCATCCAGTGTTGATATGGAAGCGGGCTCAGACACCGGAGATAACCTAGGCGGCTCAGGCGCTCTTCCAACGTTATGAACAACATCCTCCATGTTGGTATCCATGTTGCTCTGGCCGAAGTGTTTTGTAGACCTTTAGTTGTTGATGTGGGGAGCTGGAGCCCAGATAACGACAAGGACGCGGTGTACAGCCTAGTAAGGCTGGCGGAAGAGTTTAATCGAGGGGTTAAATATCGCAAAGCTTCAGCCTTATGGTATATGAGATCGCAAAGATGGGGCAATGGTTGATCGCACGTTGGGTATCACAAACTTGGGCTTGGGGGGGTAGAAACAAGGAGCCTTTTCACTGTTGGTGGTTCTTGCAAAAGCCTCAAGGCGGCTCGCGATTTCCTCGCTTAAATAAGCCGAGATTGGCGTGCGGCTGCACATCATCAGTAACAATTATGTTACAGTGAGATTTGATTTGACACATAAATTGTACGAATAGGCACACTAAGAATTTCTTAATATTTTCTATAGTCCATGCTATTAGTGATCTCATACAAGGCCCAAACCGATCGGTCCATTTAGGCCTATCTCCACAGATGGCTCTCGTCCTACCAAGCTTCTAAAGTCAAGCCCAATTTCTCGTAGCATATTTGCATGGTCTTGTGCTTGCTCCATACACTCACTCCACACCGGACCGCCTCGCTCAGTACTGCTCAGTTGTCTTGCAAGGATGCTATTGAAACCATCGACTTGCTCTTTTGCCCACTTGACGCATGCACTCATAAGCAACGCTGGGAAACAGATTTGAAATGTTGATACGGTGTTCTTGATGATCGTGAAATACACCAAGGACACTTCCCATATATACTGTTGGAGATTGCCTTCGAATATACATTGCCTAATCTGTCAGTTGGTATGAACGGCGGGCTTATGATGCAACTTACCTTGATCTTTTATGAATGATGTTGCTACGGGCCTCGAGATATGCTTCTCGAGCTCGATCTTCGAAGCCTAATCGTGCCAACCAATTGACATTACGTTTCGTCTTCTTGACTTCATTGTGCGTATCAACCAGTCTACGTGTAATGAGCTCCGCAAGCTTAGTTGCTCTTTCATTGGCTTTGAAGCTAATGAAACTCTGGGCTACAACGTTACTCTTGAGACCTTTGGCTAGCGAATTGAGCTTCTCGACACGTGAAACTGCGGTGTCAAATCGCTGAAGAGCGATATCAATGTCAAGCTCATCCACTTCACCTTCGACCCAACGTAGGTTCTGCTGCTTACCATCCACTTCAATGAGCATGTCCTTAATGTCAGACAATGTTTCGAGCAGCTCAGTCTTGTTTAGCAAACCTGGATCACGCGAAGCAAAATAGTTGATCGTTTCCTTAGATTTATTGGTTGACTCCATTTCTGACCGAAGACCCCTTCTCAGTTGTTCCACACCCTTTCTAAAGTTGATCATTAACGTTGCTTTAGCAGTATCCTCGGGTTTCTCTGTTCTGTAAGTGAATGACTCTTGACCGACTCCTCTGACCATGATCGCATCTGCAACTTTGTTTCTCCCAGCTGCGGAGCCGCTTGTTCCTGCTAGATCAACTATTTCGATATCTAGCAACGGCCAGCAACGGTCAGCAACGAGCTTAACTGGCGCTTGTCTCTGGTCACCGCCATTTGCATCAACTTTCTTCTTCTTTCTCGAGGCTATAAGAAGATGATCGTTTAATAGGAACAGATGCATGGCTCTTCTTGACTTCCAAGTTGCGCTGTCTAGTTCAATCCATAGTCCAGCATCTTGAAGCACATGACGTCCAGGAATGGCTGGGAGAAACTTTTGTGAGCCCTCAACATTTTTCCAGAGTACCTGTATATTATTAACCTACCAAATAAAGGGCAAATCGACTCGTCTAGCATCTTACCTGAAGTTGTGTGTTCCATAGGGCACTACGATTAGCAATAGAGCTTCGTCTGTCTCGTTTATCCAAGGTGGTGGGAAAATTAGAGTCATCGAACCCTCCATTTGTATCCGCCCCTTGTGAAGAGGCAATCCTCAGGGCGGTTGTGTTTGCCTTGAGCTCGGACATCAAACTGCGGAGTGCACGCATTTCCCCCTTAAGTCTTTCTGCTTCCTTGCTTATCTTTATGAACTGAGTTCGATTCTGGTATACATTTTGCTGAAGATCAGTCGAGGTGCGAGCCTGAAATCTTTGCAAAGCTTGTTGATATTCCTCTACACCCTGCTCCGATGCATCGCTCAAGATACCGGCCAGATATTGCTCTGCTCTTAAATTTGGATCTCGGAACGCCTTGCTATCCACGACTGGAGTTATGCCTTTTGATAGCGCAGGTGCAGGCATCTGATCTCTGGAAACTGCATATTGATTTGGAAGTGATGGGACTGAAGGCACAGGAGGGGCAGAGGCATCGAAATCTGTTGGAATGTTATTAAATCGGGTTGAGTATCTTCTCTTGACAAGATCCGAGGTCTGCTTTTGTCAGCGTGATCTATAGAATGGCAGAATATAGTAACTCGCCTTCCCTGATGATATTGGAGGACGCGAAGGTTGCGATTGTGTTGGGAATCCGCCTCGTTGTACATTACTAGCTGCAGTCTGCTGAATGGGGCCAGATATCTGCTTTGGAGCACTTATTGCTGGACGACCACCTTTTCTTTTGTTCGTGCGCAGAGATTTCCCTTTGTCCGACATGGTTGGAAGTGCGTCCGAGGGCAATGGTATCTTTTGTATTTGTGGTGCCCGATATCGAACAATATGAGCCTGTCACAGATTCACGAAGCGTTGTTGTTCACGCGAAATGTGGAGCCGCCCTCAAGGCCTCAGGCGCCGTCCGGACCTTGACATCCTGGTCGAAGGTAAAATAATTCAGGTCTTTCCAATAACCTCTTCGACTTCCCCCTACATTACCTTGACAACACTGATTGCACTGCATAATGGTCCAAACATCAATGATCGTTGCCGCTTCTGTAGGCACAGTCGCAACCGGTCTCTTAGGTAGGTATCTGCAAAGCTGTAATTAAAAATCATCGCTAACAATTGGTGCTAGCATAGTATGTACGCCCTTGACAAAACAGCTGGGTTATAACTTCCTACAACATTATGAAGTCGAAAAGATAGAAGTCTATCCGAGATGCGGATTTCTCGCTCAATTCACTTACAGCATGTAGCTAACACCGAAAAAGTGCAGTGTATTTTGACCATAAGAGACGTACCGACCCGAATTTTCGCAAACAATTGAAGAAAGAGAGTCGCAGACAAGCTCGCGCTGCAAAGGAGGAAGCTGAAGCTGAGACAATTCGACAGAAAGCTTCTATTAAAGAAAAAGTAGTGGAGGCGAAGGAGGATGGGTTCCCTTTGGATGTAGAAGAGCGGGAAGCATACTTCATGCAAGAGGTTGCCAGAGGAGAAACTTTAAGTCAAGAAGGTTCGTTGGTTTATATATCTAACTCGCGTCATGACAGAGCTAATCCAGCCCAGGTACCGATAATATTCAAGCGGCGCTCTCTTTCTACAAAGCTCTCAAAGTTTATCCAACCCCATCGGACCTTATAACGTAAGCCTATTATTCTCTTTCTGTATCATGATTATTTCATTGGTTACTCTTCAAGAGCTGTTCTCAATTCGTGTGATCAGTTGCTGATACTTCATGAATAGGATTTACGATAAGACAGTCCCAAAACCAGTTCTAGATATACTTGCAGAGATGATTGCGACCGATCCGGAGCTCAAAGTTGGTCCTTTTGGACATGGACCAGGTTCTGATAGCGGAATGCCTACTGTTGGGCTTGACTAGACTTAAGTCTAGAAGCAACTCTCCCCTCATATGAAGACGAATATTGTCAGGATTTATAGAGTCGCACTCAGTTTCTGCACTATAGATGTACCTTTGGTGCTTCCTCAGTGCAATTTGTATATCAGCATTCTAGGCGCCGTGCGGGTTTTCTGTCGGGCTTTTTGTACAGTACTTTTGCTTTGGTCTCATGGTCTATGAAGATGATGGAAACACGATACATAATCTAATGCATCTTTGACCGAATGTGATTGCAAAGTGACATTAATTTCAAAATAGCTACTTCACTCTATTTGTTCCTCTCTTGTAAATTGCAGTGGCGAGAGTCTGGGATGGATGTATTGATAAATTAGTACACTTGGGCTATATCTGTAATTTACGGAGCCGAAATAAAATACTACTTAGGTACTGGTAAGTGAAGACATCAAAGTATGCTGCCAGGCTGCAAAGAGACGAACAAAAAAAAAAAAAAAAAGGGGGTGCGGCCGCGTGTTGACAGGGATTAGAAAGCATATCGCGTTGCGCGTATCTGAAATAACCAGGAGCACTTCAATATCTGAGACCAGCCCAGCATACTCATATTACAGCTGAGTGCACTTCGTCACCAGTGATCTCAAGCTGACGACCAGGACTACCTTCTACCATCAATTTTGGACGATGATATCGCTCTTATAGAGCACAGCGACAGCCATGATGGAGAGCTTGGTCAACAATCCCTCAAGCCCATCCACCAACGGGGTCCCTACCGCAGCTCCCACCACAGACCCTAATGTGGTGGTCGAATATCTTGCTGCAGTGCTTCAAATCACTCTTGGAGCCTCACGCGAGGACCTTGAAAACAACGGAAGTCTTCTTTCGAAATCCAGATATTCTGATACTATACAACGATGTACACGTTTCGCCTCCGAATCTCAACAACTTGTATTGTATGTTCAGAAGGATGTGGTGTCAACGCAAGACGAAGAGCAATCAGATAGAGTGGCTGAAACACAGAGTATTCATGGGCACCCAGTACAATATTTGGAACTCCAGCTAACATCATATAGGCACAGCTTTGTTTTCATATAGTCTAGCAACAGAGATATCTAGTGCTCCGACGACCGCAGCTTCAGTAGCTTTCATAAAACGACCTAGTCCAATAGACCCTTCGATACCCATTTATTCACAAATTCAAACTATTAATTTGCCCGGCGGAGCTTCTGAGAATCCCGCAGCAGCTGGCACTGGTGGAGCCCTTCAGTCTCCTTTCGAAACATTGCATTCTGTCGTACACCTAGCGCTGGCGCCTTATTTTGATGCATATACCAGAACGGAGCAGGCGACTAATGGCGTTCGAGGGAGATCGGAAGTGGAGGCGAAGACCGGAATACCTGTCACAAAGAAGAGAATAGCGGACCTAGAACTCGCGTTGCTCCATCTTCAACAGAACATCGAGATTCCCGACTTGATATTACCACTACATGCTATTGTTTTGACCGCCATTGAGGATGCTGCTACTCGTCATGTGAAACCTTCAGTGGAGCTTATTCCTTCAAATCTTGTGCACGATAGCACTTTCCTTAACAACCTGCAGTCTTCAGTCAATCAATGGATAAAGTCGATTCAATCAATCACCAAACTATCTAGGGATCCAAGCAGTGGAACAGCAACTCAAGAGATCAAGTTCTGGCTCTCAATGGAATCGGCCTTGGAGAAGATCGAACTTCAACTCCGTGGTGAAGGTGTGACACTTACATTGGATATACTCCGAACTGCCAAAAGATTTCAAGCCACTGTCAGTTTTACAGCTGATACTGGCCTCAAAGAAGCGACTGAAAAGGTTCAAAAATACAATCAGCTGATGAGAGAGTTCCCTCTGGATGAATTGTTGTCCGCAACTTCGTTGGCCAAGATACAAGACTCTATAGGATTAATATTTGCTCATCTTAACAAGAAGCTAAGAATTTGTCCCTATCCCATCCGAAGAGCCTTGCCATTAGTCGAAGCCATCTCAGCCGATTTGGACACACAGTTACACTCTTTGTTGCATGGTCGATCTCTGATGCATCTAGACTATAGAGAGTTTAAAAACCTCATGGCAACTGCCGATGAGGTTTGGCGCACCTGGGATGAGAACGTAAAGGAGTTCACAAATGTAGCGCGGGAAGTCATGCGACGGAGAAATGAGAAATTTATTCCGATCAAAATCACCCCAAAACATGCAGACCTTCAAGCAAGACTGAAGTATGTTGGTACATTTCGTGACAACCACGAACAATTACAACGCACTATAGTAAACGTCTTGGGACCGAAAGGGGAAGAGGGCTCTGATGGTGCGTCCAATGGAGTTGTTCTAGTCGAAGAAATGGGTGACGTTGATGCCGTTGAGGAAGTGCAGCAAGCCTGGGCTGCATTGAACAATGTAGACTTGCTCGATGTGTCTCCAGAAGGCACTCAACGCTGGGTTCAAGCAGAGATTACATACAATGAACGGACCGCTCGCGTGGAGAATTCTATCATTGCTCGGCTACGAGATCGATTGGCAACTGCGAGGAACGCGAATGACATGTTTCGCGTATTCTCTAAGTTCAATGCCCTATTTGTTCGCCCAAAAATCCGAGGCGCCATTACCGAGTACCAAACACAGTTGATAGACAACGTTAAGAATGATATATCCTCACTGCATGAGCGTTTCAAGCAACAATACGGTCACTCTGAGGCACATGCAATGGCTCAGCTTCATGATCTCCCTCCTGTCTCGGGAGCCATTATATGGGCTCAGCAAATCGAAAGACAGCTTGATGGTTACATGAAAAAGGTTGAATCCGTTTTGGGAGATGATTGGGCACTTCATTCAGAAGGACAGAAGCTCCAGAGTGAGAGTAACCTGTTTCGAAAGAAGCTTGATACCCGTCCTATATTTGAGGCCTGGCTTCATGATGTGCAAAGAAAACAATTGTCGATTGCTGGGCGACTGTTCAATATTAATAAGATCCGAGCCAACAACTATGCTTTAGAATTGGCTGTCAATTTTGATCCTCAGGTCATTGCTCTTTTCAAAGAGACCCGTAATCTAATGTGGCTTAACTATGCGGTGCCCCATCAGATCAACAACGTATCGAAAGAGGCTAAACGAGTTTACCCTTATGCTGTCAGTCTTATGGAAAGCGTCCGAGTTTTTGCATCGACAACACGACAGATATCTGGCATGGCTGATGTCTCCATCCTTTTGAGTGGATATCAGAATGAAGTCTATGGATTGATTTCTAAAGGAGTACCCCTTAAATGGGAGTCATTTGTACATTCGTTTGATCTTCATATCAAACAGCCCACTTTCCTATCCAATGGAACCGTAGATCATCCTGGTGCTCGCAACGAGAGTAAACACGTTCAGTTTGTGCGTGAGTTTGCAGCCTCAGTGTCTCTACTGCAGAACAAAACCCTGACTCTGGCATCAATCAACACGACAATCCAAAAGGCACTGAAAGAGCTAGAAACATGTCCTTACGAATCTGGATCTTTCCAGACCCGCCTCGAAACGATCCAAATGGCAGTTGATCAGCTCAACCTCGAGAACTACGTGAACTTGGCATATTGGGTCAAAGAGATGAATAGACGAATCAAAACCATACTGCTAATCCGACTCCAGCAGGCAATTGAGTATTGGATAGATGCATTCGAAAATGCGCCATCAGATGGGGTGAATGACGATAGCCGGAGAAAGCATCTAAGTACAACTGACATTGAGCAAGACCAAGCACCGACAATGAAGCGTCTCGTACATGAGATATCTATGCGAAACCAGGTAATCTACCTCGATCCACCGCTTGAATATGCTCGCGCAAGCTGGTTCTTACAACTTCATGAATGGTTGGGTATTGTTTGTAACATTCGAAAAGTCAAGGCCTCCAGATATGAGATGAGCTTAAATACAGCGACGGACAGCGAGGCTCGATTCACAGATCTTCCAAATTCGTGCACCGAGATCTTGTCCCGGGTGTATAGCTCTGTTGAGGTAAAGTTGGTCGAGATCAATAGCTACGTTGACAAATGGCTTCAATTTCAGTCTCTTTGGGATCTCCAGTCTGAGCAAGTGTATGAAGTGCTTGGAGAGCAACTCTCAAAGTGGCTTCAATTGCTCCAAGAGATCCGTAAGACCCGAGCAACTTTTGACACAACCGAAGTCAGCCGATCATTCGGCCATCTCACCATCGACTATGATCAGGTCCAGACGAAGGTCAATGCCAAGTACGATCAATGGCAGCACGAGATTCTAATGAAATTTGCCGGCCGTCTCGGCATGCGTGTCTGCGAAGTGTATGCAGAAATAAAAAAGGCACGCCAAGATCTTGAAGTCCAGTCATTGGAAGCCTCATCCACAGCACAGGCGGTACAATTTATCACTATTGTGCAAACTTGTCAGCGTAAGGTCAAAGCCTGGGGCCCTGAGGTCGAAATATTTCGACAGGGACAAACAACTTTGGTAAGGCAACGGTATCAATTTCCTGGTGACTGGCTGGATGTAGAGCAAGTCGATTCTGAGTGGACTGCGCTGAATGATATTCTCGCTCGGAAATCTAAGATTGTTGAGGATCAATCAGACGCTCTTCGTGCCAAGATTACCACGGAAGACAAAATCGTCGGAGAGAAGATTGCGGAAATCACCCATCAATGGAATGAAGAGAAACCTGTCTCTGGCACAATTGCACCAGATATCGCATCAGCAACCTTGGCATCATTTGAATTGCGCATTACCAAATTAAATGAAGAATCCGAAATGGTAGCCCGAGCCAAAGAAGCATTGGATCTTCCTGCTAGCGCAGACTCGTCACTTGCAGCAATTCTTGAGGAGGTACAAGACTTTAAGTCTGTTTGGGCTGCCCTGTCTACCATCTGGAAGAGTCTGAACGATCTTCGAGAAACTCTTTGGAATAGTGTTCAACCACGCAAATTGCGATCTGCCATAGATGGCCTAATCAAGATGACGAAGGAGATGCCTAGTCGCATGAGACAATATGCGGCCTTTGAACATATTCAAAACATTCTTCGACAGTTCCTCAAAGTCAATCCTGTCCTTACCGATTTGAAGTCGGAAGCTGTACGAGACCGTCACTGGAACAAGATTTTCAAAGCTTTGCGACCAGGGAAACGATACTCTCCCATAGCTATGACATTGGGTGATGTTTGGGATCTCAATCTCGCAGCTAATGAAGTTGTCATTAGAGATATCATTGCTCAAGCCCAGGGTGAGATGGCCCTGGAAGAGTTTTTGAAGCAGGTCCGTGAAATCTGGACAAATTACTCACTTGACCTCGTCAATTATCAGACCAAGTGCAAGCTTATCAGAGGATGGGATGATTTATTTGCTAAATGCAGCGAGAACCTCAATTCCTTGCAAGCAATGAGACATTCACCGTACTATAAGGAGTTTGAAGAAGAGGCTTCATCCTGGGAAGATAAGCTGAATCGAGTGCATGTGCTCTTTGATGTTTGGATAGATGTACAACGTCAGTGGGTATATTTGGAAGGTGTGTTCACAGGGAATGCAGATATCAAGCATCTGCTTCCGATCGAGTCCTCAAGGTTCCAGAATATCAATTCTGAATTCTTTGCGGTTATGAAAAAGGTCTACAAACAGCCCTTTGTGCTCGATGTTCTTAATATCTCTGGCGTTCAAAAATCGCTTGAGCGTCTTGCAGAATTGCTCAACAAAATTCAAAAGGCATTGGGCGAATATCTTGAACGAGAACGAGTGTCTTTCCCCAGATTCTATTTTGTTGGTGATGAGGACCTTCTCGAGATTATTGGCAATAGCAATGACACCCTTCGCATTGCCAAGCACTTCAAGAAAATGTTTGCAGGCCTGTCTGGACTTATTATGGATGAAGAGCACATCATCTCTGGTTTCACTTCTAAGGAGGGCGAGGAAGTTAGACTGAAGAAGGATATCAACCTCATCAAAACGCCTAAAATCAATGATTGGCTGGCTCTCCTCGAAAATAGTATGAAAGCAACCCTCGCAGAATTATTAGCCGAGGCAATAGATGAGTACGAACCAATTTTCAATGCCGACGAGGTTGACCAAACTTTGTTAAATAAATACATCTCCTCGTTCCCAAGTCAGATTGTAGTACTTGCGACACAAGTTGTATGGACTTCTTCGGTTGAAAAGGCTCTTGAAGCTGGTGGGTCTTCTTTGCCTGGTCTGTTTGAGCAGGAAGTCAAGGTCTTGCGACTTCTGGCTGCGACGGTTCTGGGCGATCTCGATCCAATACAACGAAAGAGATGTGAGCACCTCATCACAGAGTGTGTTCATCAGAGAGATTGTATCGAGAAGCTCATCAACATGAATGCAAACTCACCAAGTCACTACCTTTGGCTGCTCCAAATGAGATATGTTTACAAGGCCGAAGGCGATTTCCTTCAGCGGCTTCATATCAAGATGGCCAATGCCAAGCTCAACTATGGGTTCGAATATCTTGGAGTTGCAGAACGCCTCGTTCGAACTCCTCTAACAGATAGATGTTTCCTGACCTTAACGCAAGCACTTTGCCAACGACTTGGTGGCTCTCCGTACGGCCCAGCTGGCACTGGCAAGACAGAATCTGTGAAGGCCCTTGGGGTCCAACTTGGAAGGTTTACTCTCGTTTTCTGCTGCGATGATACCTTCGACTTCCAAGCCATGGGGCGTATTTTCCTTGGAATTTGCCAAGTTGGGGCTTGGGGATGTTTTGATGAGTTCAATCGTCTCGAGGAGAGAATTCTATCGGCCGTATCTCAACAAGTCCAAAATATTCAGCTTGGGCTGAAGCAAGGAATGGAGGATGAGAAATCCCAGATCGAGTTAATCGGCCGACAACTTCACGTTAACCAGAATACTGGACTTTTCATCACTATGAATCCTGGCTATGCAGGCCGTTCCAACCTTCCAGATAATTTAAAGAAGCTCTTCAGAAGTGTGGCTATGTCCAAGCCTGACAAGGAACTCATTGCAGAAGTTATGTTGTACTCGCAAGGTTTCACCCAGGCTAAGACACTCTCGAAGCAGACTGTACCTTTCTTTGATCGCTGTGCTGTCAGATTATCAAAACAGGCGCATTACGATTTTGGTCTTAGAGCCCTAAAGAGCGTGCTTGTTAGCTCTGGAGGGCTAAAACGTGCTCGTCTTACAGTCACCGGTGGTAACCTCGGTCCGGAAGAAGAGGTGGAGCCGCAAATCATTGTTCAAAGTGTTCGTGAGACGATTGCTCCAAAATTGATCAAAAGCGATGTTGATATCTTACGATCAATTGAGGCCGAATCATTCCCTGGAGTGAAATATGTGCCAGCGAGCCTGGACACCCTGAAGGAGGCCATCTTGGATATTGCTAAGGAGCGACATCTTGTTGTCAATGACATATGGATGACAAAGATTCTTCAACTTTACCAGATTCAGGGTATCCATCATGGCGTTATGATGGTAGGAGATTCTGGTTCAGGCAAGTCTGTAGCTTGGAAACTTCTTTTGCAGGCTATGCAACAAGTGGAAGGGGTTGAGGGTGTCTTCCATATCATCGACTCGAAAGTTATGTCAAAAGAGGCTCTGTACGGCAATCTTGATTCTACTACAAGAGAGTGGACCGATGGCCTATTCACAAGCACATTACGCAAGATCGTGGACAATCTCCGTGGCGAAGAGGGAAAGAGACATTGGATAGTTTTTGATGGAGATGTTGACCCAGAGTGGGTCGAAAACCTGAACAGTGTTCTGGACGACAACAAATTGTTGACTCTGCCTAACGGTGAGCGGCTAAATCTACCTCCAAATGTTCGCATCATGTTCGAAGTCGAGACCTTGAAGTATGCTACCTTGGCGACTGTAAGTCGATGTGGTATGGTGTGGTTCAGTGAGGACACAGTCACCTCCAATATGATGGTGTCAAATTATCTGGACGCCTTGAGGACTGTCGCATTTGAGGACCTTGACGAAGACGCCGTTGCGACAGGACAGAGTGCTGCGAAAGCCCTTGCACTTCAAGCTCAGGTAGCAGATCTTCTTCAAGCATTTCTGACGACTGACAACTTCATTACTTCCGCTCTTGAACAAGCAGAGGGCTTCAATCATATAATGGAATTCACCATTGCTCGAGTCCTGAACACCTTATTTTCACTTCTGAATAAATGTGTCAGAGACATGATCGATTACAACACACAACATGTGGACTTTCCGCTGGACCCTGAGCAGGTTGAGGCTTTTGTTGCAAAGAAACTCCTTCTTGCCTTGGTCTGGTCATTTACAGGTGATTGTCCTTTGGCAGATCGGAAGAAATTTGGCGACTGTCTTGCTGGCTTAGCCACGTTTGGTTCACCCGAATTGGCTGAAAATTCATCTCTCATTGACTTCGACGTAACTCTACCCAAAGCAGAGTGGTCATCATGGCTGAATCAGGTACCTTCAATAGAGGTCAACACCCATTCTATTACCCAGACAGACGTAGTAATCCCGACGCTTGATACGGTACGCCATGAAGATGTATTGTACTCATGGCTCGCAGAACATAAGCCCCTACTTCTGTGCGGACCACCAGGATCAGGCAAGACTATGACTTTATTTAGCGCTCTTCGGAAGTTGCCAAACATGGAAGTCGTTGGTCTGAATTTCTCCAGCGCAACAACACCAGATTTGCTCATTAAGACGTTTGAACAATACTGTGAGTACAAGAAGACACTCAACGGCGTCATGCTGTCCCCAACACAGATTGGTCGTTGGCTTGTGCTATTTTGCGATGAGATTAATTTGCCTGCCCCCGACAAGTACGGCACGCAACGAGCTATTTCTTTCTTGCGCCAACTAGTAGAACAAAATGGATTTTGGCGGACCTCGGACAAGACATGGGTCACTCTCGATCGTATTCAGTTTGTTGGAGCCTGTAATCCTCCCACCGATGCTGGCCGTACTCCAATGGGTGCACGGTTTCTGCGACATGCACCACTTATTATGGTCGATTATCCCGGCGAGCTTTCACTCCAGCAGATATACGGTACTTTCAATAGCGCAGTGTTGAAGATTATCCCGTCGCTGAGAGGTTATTCCGAGTCTCTAACAAAGGCTATGGTCCAATTCTATTTAGAATCCCAACAGCGTTTCACGCCAAAAATCCAGCCTCATTATGTCTACAGTCCGCGTGAGCTAACACGGTGGGTGAGAGGCGTTTATGAAGCTATCCGCCCACTCGAAACACTGTCTGTAGAGGGCTTGGTACGAATATGGGCTCATGAGGCTCTGCGGTTGTTCCAGGATCGGTTGGTTGCGGAGGATGAAAGGAAATGGACGGATGATGCTGTGCGCCGCATAGCTCTTGAATTCTTCCCAACCATCGAGGAAGACAAAGCCCTAGGTGGTCCGATACTCTTTTCGAACTGGCTCTCCAAAAATTATGTTCCTGTCGATCGAGAGCAATTGCGCGAATTTGTCAAGGCTAGACTAAAGACATTCTGCGAAGAAGAAGTCGATGTTCCACTGATCCTCTTCAACGACGTTCTTGAGCATGTCCTTCGCATTGATCGCGTTTTCCGTCAACCTCAAGGCCATCTGATCCTGATTGGAGTCAGTGGAAGTGGAAAGACAACACTTTCCCGTTTCGTAGCATGGATGAATGGCCTCAAGGTCTTCCAGATCAAGGTGCATGGAAAGTACTCTGCAGAGGACTTCGATGATGATCTCCGTGATGTCCTTCGTAGGAGTGGATGTAAAGGCGAGAAAATCTGCTTCATCATGGACGAGGCAAATGTTTTGGATTCAGGCTTCCTTGAACGTATGAATACCCTCCTGGCGAATGCTGAGGTTCCAGGACTTTTTGAAGGTGACGAGCTTGCATCTTTGATGACAGCCTGCAAAGAAGGCGCGCAACGACAAGGACTTCTCCTTGATTCACAGGAAGAACTCTACAAGTGGTTCACTCAGCAAATAATCAAGAATCTTCATGTTGTTTTCACGATGAACCCCCCTGAAGGTGGGCTGTCTTCTAAAGCCGCGACCAGCCCAGCCCTATTCAATCGTTGCGTCCTCAACTGGTTTGGAGACTGGTCTGATCAGGCCCTCTTTCAAGTTGGCACAGAACTGACACATTCTATTGACCTGGACCGACCAAATTTCACTGCTCCAGACAGTATCCCAGTTGCTTATCGAGATCTAACGCTACCTGCGAGTCATCGGCAGGCTGTGGTCAACTCTATGGTCTACATCCATTATTCTCTCCAGCGCTTTAATGTAAAGTTGCTCAAGCAGCAGGGCAAGGTTACATTCCTTACGCCTAGACATTTCTTAGATTTCGTTGCGCAATACGTCAAACTCTACAACGAAAAACGTGAAGATCTCGAAGAAGAACAGCGACATCTTAATGTTGGACTAGAGAAACTGCGTGATACTGTCGATAAGGTCAGCGAGCTTCGTGTCAGCCTTGCAGAGAAAAAGGGCCAATTAGAACGTAAAGATGCTGAGGCGAACGAGAAACTACAACGCATGGTTGCAGATCAGCGAGAAGCAGAGCAGCGGAAAACCACATCCTTAGAAATTCAGGTTGCACTTGAGAAACAGGAAGTTGAGGTCGAACAACGAAGAGCTCTGGTAATGGCCGATCTAGCAAATGCAGAGCCAGCAGTTCTGGAGGCACAAAAGAGTGTTAGTAATATCAAGCGGCAACATCTTACAGAGGTACGATCTATGGGTAATCCGCCTCAAGGTGTGAGGTTGGCTCTTGAATCCGTGTGCACATTACTTGGCCATAAGATCGACAGCTGGAAGACGGTCCAAGGCATTGTCCGTAAGGATGACTTCATCGCAAGCATCGTTAATTACAATAACGAGGAACAAATGACAAAGAGCCTACGGATGAAGATGCGAAATGAATATCTTTCAAGTGAAGATTTCACGTTTGAGAAAGTCAACCGCGCCAGTAAGGCCTGTGGACCTCTTGTTCAGTGGGTAACTGCGCAAGTCAACTACTCTGAGATCCTTGATCGTGTTGGGCCGCTCCGTGATGAAGTAAATATGCTTGAGGAGCAAGCGCTGCAAACGAAAGCTGAAGCGCAGGCTGTTGAAGCAAACATCAACAACCTTGAGGCCAGCATTGCGACATACAAGACGGAATATGCCGCTCTAATTAGCGAGACACAAGCCATTAAGACAGAGATGTCTAGGGTTCAATTTAAGGTCGACAGAAGTGTTCGCTTACTTGATAGTCTTTCTTCCGAGCGAACACGTTGGGAGGCAAGTAGCAAGAATTTCGAGGCACAGATTAGCACTCTGGTCGGTGATGTGCTCGTAGCAGCTGCATTCTTAGCTTACAGTGGCCTATACGATCAACAGTTCAGAAAGAACATGATGGATGACTGGCTTCATCAGCTCCATCTTTCAGGAATTCACTACAAGCAACATAACCCAGTCACGGAATATCTTTCAACAGCAGATGAGCGACTCGGGTGGCAGCAGAATTCTCTGCCGGTTGATGACCTTTGTACAGAAAATGCCATCATCTTGAAACGTTTTAATCGCTATCCACTCATCATCGATCCCTCAGGCCGTGTCACTGAGTTCTTGCAGAAGGAAAGCAAAGATCGTCGTCTTACTGTCACAAGTTTCCTGGACGACTCTTTCACAAAACAGTTAGAAAGTTCCCTTCGATTTGGTAACCCAATCCTCATTCAAGATGCGGAATACCTGGACCCGATACTCAATCACGTACTGAATAAAGAGTATCAAAAAACAGGTGGACGTGTTCTTATCCAGCTTGGCAAGCAAGAAATAGACTTCTCGCCTGCTTTCAAGATATACTTGTCAACTAGAGACCCGTCCGCAACCTTTGCTCCAGATATTTGTAGTCGCACAACCTTTGTCAACTTTACGGTCACTCAAAGCAGTCTACAAACTCAATCTTTGAATGACGTCCTTAAATCAGAGCGTCCAGATGTCGATGAACGAAGATCTAATCTCATCAAGCTACAAGGTGAATTCACAATCCATCTAAGACAATTGGAAAAGCGACTTCTAGCAGCTTTGAACGAATCGCGTGGTAACATTCTTGATGATGATAATGTCATCGAGACATTGGAAACTTTGAAGAAGGAAGCCGCCGAGATTACAGCGAAGATGAGTAATACGGAAGGCGTCATGGCGGAGGTTGACGAGATCACGTTGCAATACAAGATCATTGCACAGTCATGCAGTGCAGTATTTGCTGTGCTAGAGCAGCTACATTACCTCAACCACTTTTACCAATTCTCCTTACAGTATTTCCTCGACATTTTTCACTCCGTTTTGCATGACAACAAACGATTGGCAGACGAAACCAATCACAATGTTCGTCGGGATATAATTATTGAGGACTTATTTGTTACCACATATCAGCGTACCTCACTCGGTCTCCTTCAGAAAGATAAAATATCCTTAGCTATGCTCCTTGCCCAAGCAGCACCATACAAGATGGAAAAGAGCACCATCGATGTCATCCTTGACGAAAGCATTGTTGGGACCGATATTTCTACCGAAGTTAGCAGAAAGGACGAAATCATGGCAATTGCATCAAAACTCCCGGTTCTTAAAGGCAGACTCGAAGCAGTTACTCCAGCGGCATGGGACAGTTTCCTCTCTGAGGAAATAGGCGAAAACTTTGTTCCAGTCATTTGGGATGCCGATACCGGAAAGCGTGATCAAGAACTTATCTCCCTGCTCTTAATCAAACTCTTCCGCCTAGATCGCTTTGTACCTGCTGCCGAGCGCTTTGTCACCACAGTCTTTGGTTCTGGTCTTCTTGACATCACTGAGGATCTTAAGCAAACAGTCCATCAAGTCTCTGCTAGCAGACCAATAGCACTCTGCTCAAGTCCAGGATTCGATGCAAGTTATAAAGTTGAGAACCTGGTGCAACGATCTCGTGCCACTTGTACAAATATTGCTATGGGTTCTAACGAAGGCTTAGCAAGCGCAGACAAAGCCATTAGCAACGCAGCCGCTAATGGGTCTTGGGTTCTTATTAAGAACGTTCATTTAGCACCGACTTGGCTACAAAGCCTGGAGAAGAGAATGGATTCGCTCAAACCACATGCCGACTTCAGGTTATTTTTATCGATGGAGTCGAGCCCCAAGATTCCAGTCAACCTATTAAGAGCTTCTCGTGTCTTAATGTATGAGCAACCTGCTGGCGTGAGAGCCAATATGAAAGACTCGATGACGTCACTTTCGACTCGAGCCTCCAAGACACCAGTCGAACGGACCAGACTCTACTTGTTGTTGTCTTTCTTACATGCCGTGGTGCAGGAAAGACTGCGTTATGCTCCAAACTTGGGATGGAAAGGATTCTGGGAATTTAACGATAGTGATGTGAGTAAATTGGAGAAGTGTATTGGTGATGCGAAATACTAATGTCCTGCAGTACGAATGCTCTGCATTTATTATCGACACTTGGATCGAAACTGCTGCATTGGGTCGAACCAACATTGCTCCACAGAACTTGCCCTGGGACATGATACGCACACTTATTGTCGAAATGTACGGTGGAAAGATTGACGATGAGGGCGATTTTACCATCCTTGCGCAGCTCGTCAATTCCTTCCTAACTCCATTAGCTTATGAAATTGGTCACAAACTCGTGGGAGGCATTGCGGGAAGTAGACTTGATGATGCCAATGACGGGTCTCTGGTAGTGCCAAGCGGTACATCACTCACTGAATTCATGAACTGGATCCAAAAACTGCCAGAGAGAGAGCCACCCACATACCTTGGTTTACCTGCTAATGCAGAGAAGCTTCTCTTGGTCGGACAGGGTCGCAGCATGATCCAGAATTTGAAGACAATCACAGACTTACTGGATGAGGGCGAGCAGCTTATGGCGGAAGTGGCCTAAAGATGCAGTTTTATGTTGTACGAGAGATGGTTCAATTCTATATTCAGTTTTAGGTACATGGAGGCGCAAAGGATGATATTGCATGGCATTGGGACGCATCGGCATGTACTTGGTTTATTATTATACCCAGTCTTGCTCTGCATAGACTTCAGATTGCTTCTCTTTTGTAATTGGTAGTGTACTATATATCATATATCTTGCGCAACGGTTTTTATTGTGAGATATGCCCTGGCATTAAATCATCAATGAGGATTATCTTGAGCCAGCGCACGGTCATAATCATCTTAATCCTACCCATCCAAGTAAGCCAAAGTACATGGCTCGCTTAAAGAGGGGGTATCAATCATTCTCGAGATAAAGCATCGCAAGTCGATTGCGTAAGCTATGACTATATTCAGAAATACAGAGCCAGATTTGCCAGTAATTTTCATTATTAAACCTCTTATACAACACAAATTCGTGTAATAATGCCTGAATCATGGTATATATATAGTATGTGCTACTCCTAGCTAAAGGGACAGGGAATAGATATCTAGCTAAAACTCCTTTAGGATTAGGGCCAAGGCTGGCACTGTCCTTCTGGAATCCTCCAGACTCGACTCATAAGCAACCACAGCCTCGCCATCACGATCAACCACCAACCTTAGGTGACGACGTGCTTGTCTGCCTGTTTACAAATCCAAACACTATTGCCACTGTGTACTACTACTTCATCAATATATAAACTAACACAGCCAGGAGTAAAAAATGTCTGACCACGCCGAAGAGACTTCCTTCGTCAAGATGGACGAAAAAGACCCAACTCTTATTGGGTCGCATTGTCAATACTCCTTCTGCAACCAGCTCGACTTTCTACCATTTCGCTGCGAATCATGTCGCGGAACCTTTTGTCTTGATCATCGAACAGAATCTGGTCATAAATGTGCGAAAGCGGGAGAATGGGCTGCGAAGCGGAGGAAAGCCAACCTGGCTAAACCATCACTTGGTGCTGGCAAGTCTATGCTCGAAGTACAGAAGCCATGCGCCTCGCCTGACTGCAAAACTATCATTGGCACGAGCTTGACTACGGGTGTACACTGCTCGACTTGCAATCGAGACTATTGCTTGAAACATCGAATGACCGAGGACCACGATTGCAAGAACCTAATACCTATCGGGGCAAGAGTTGGCAGGTTTGATGAACAGAGTGAAAGGGCTAAATCTGCGTTTGGAAGACTAAAGGCTTGGGGCGCAGCCAAGAAGGTTGAGATGGCAAAGACTACAGATCGTGTCCTGCCAAAGCCAAAACCAACATCAGCTGCAGCACGTTTGGTAGCAGTGAATAATTTGAAGAAGACGGCAAAAGGCGACGACAAATTGCCACTAGAAAAGAGAATATACCTCAAAGTCGAGGCGGAAGCAGCAACCACCACTGCGAAATACCCAACTGCGGCCTTTTTCTACTCAAAAGACTGGGTGATAGGACGGGTATTGGACGCTGCGGCTAAGGGACTTCAGGTGGAAAATGTCAACAACCAAAGCACGGATGAGAGGTCAAAGTTGAGAGTCTTTCACGTCGAAGGAGGGAGGCTGTTAGAGTTCAACGAAAAAGTTGGCGATGCCTTGGTCAGTGGAAATCATATCGTTCTTCTGAGAGGTATTGGGCCAGCTATACCCAATTTGATTGATCCTTGATATGCTTGAAATTAATAGAGGTTGCGGGTGGCTGAGCATATATCGGGCTTGGTTTGCATAGCGATGGAGTTCGGACTGGGTAACAGTGCCGTAGCAATTGACGTATGATTTAATCTTGAAAACAATGACGGCGGTAAAGGGCGTTATAGAATACCTCTCACTCTCATGAACACTGCTTGCAGTTTAGATTCTACCACGCTATTGAGATATGCATCAACATTCCGGTTGCCCAGCTATCTGCATGAATGACCTAAAACAAGGAACACTTCACACTTCATCATTGAAGAGAATTAAGAAATGCATTCAACATCGACTTTCGATGATGCTTGTTTGTCATGAAACAAGAGGAACCAACCTGAAACTGCCTTAATAGCACATGTAGCGGGTTCCGTTCACATGCTCCTGCACTTACACTTACGAAGGTAGCTTTATCGCTTAACATGGTCTATCCCTAATATGTAATGAATCTTTGCCGAAGTGTATTTATTGAGATAAAGTGTCTCACTTAAAGGCCTAAACAAGTTAAGATACAAAACGAGGCTGTTGCTAGAGGAAACCCTTACCCCGCCAGGCCCACAGCATATAAAGCATCCTCAGCTAATCTCGAAGTCTCTTCCTCTCTCCAGACACCCACCACTCATCCAGAAATCGAGTATAGCTTCAGAACGATATAGCCGCACCTACACCTTCATCAAAGAAACAATTTTAAAAAGTCATGTCTTCCAAAGGAAACTCGGGCTCCAGCAGTAGCGGCAGCAGCTACACTCCCTACACCATCCATGCTAGCGGGCAGAACAATCAGGTAACTCACCCTCGCACTTCCTCTCTACCAAAATAATAACTCAATCCAGGGCAATAATTACGATACCCGCATCACTCCTTCTGGCAACGCCTACCACTACTCCAACTCCAGTAGGTCTGCGGTCAGCCATGATCTAGGGGAGTAGACAGCTGATACTACTACAGATGGATCGTACTACTACTCCAATGGTAACTCATCCACATATTACAATGATGGCAAGGGAAGTTCTACGTACACTTCTCCTAGTGGCAATGTCTATAAGAAGTAAGCGGGCGATATTATGCTGGTGAGGCTGGAGCTATGGGAGTTTAAGAAGGAGATATTATATTAAAGGCGTAGCTTGCCAGGAAGTGGATGCTGGTATCACAATAGCTGTCGGGGTGAAGCCGCCATGCAGCCGTAGTGGAATGAACTTTTCCTAAGACCTGCTGCCACAATAACTTCGGTCAACATATGTGATGCTTTGCTCTGTAGGAGTCGTTGTCCTTCCGTATTGTTAGGACGCAAGGTTCGCCTTCCGCTTCAACAATATTGCTTGTTTCCTTCTAAAATATAACACCACATTTCAATTCAACAGATCTCGTAGGTTCGTACTCTATATTAACCACCGATATAAATATGGGGTTATGTGGGATTCATCGTGTGCGTGATGAAGAATGCCTGTTTTCGGACTGGGTCGAGACCCCCAAGGAAGAACAGAAAAGAGAAACTCTGAGCAAGGCCGTGCCAGATCGCAACAGTCACATCATTCTTGAATTTTAAATCAGGTATTAGTCTGCGAGATCTACGTGAAATACCATCATCTCGTGAATGTAATTGTTGCTGAGTGAGATTCCCTTTAGGATTATCAGTGCCAGAAAACTCTGAAGACAGGAATTCTGAGTTCTTTAGAGAAGAAAGAGGCCATGAAGCCCTGTCAGATAATTCTGATATGCGCGGCATGAGGCAAGATATTTAGTATAGAAGGGCGAAAACATAGAGTGCGAGAGCTGCAAAAAGAACTTCTGAAAATGAGAAGACACCATTAGTGACTACCATCATCGAGTGGACAACTCCGTCAATACTTGGCATCTTCTTACTATTCACAGGCCACAGTTCTACATTACCTCTCATGACGCGAAGAATCTGACCAAACGGCCAATCCCAGGCTGTTTTCACTCATTTTATTGTTGAAGGTGAATATACACAAAATCTACTCCTCGCCAACGCCTCTTTTGCTAGTGAGACTGTGAAAAGATCACCCTATGCTAATAAGGATGAAAGCATTTAGAAGGAAGTCAGCAGTCATAATAAGTTCAATGTTCTCCCCTGATTTCCCCAAAATTATTATTTGAAAGTAAAATGAAGGTGGGGATGGCGGATAATTATATCCACACACAATATTGAGGAAATAGAAACGTAGCTGCACAGGCGGAGTGCTACATTTCACTCAGTTAGAACCCTGGCTGCTTAGTGAAGTTTATCAGAATTATTGCTTGAAGGTGAGTGAATCTAAATGCAAATTTCCTCGAAGTTCGGACCAACAAAAAATATTCCATTAGAAAGTCAATTATTAACCTCGGAAACTGCTCATGCTGCGTAGGCTTACTTGAGCAGTAATTGGCATCTCGTCCTATCCGTCTGAATAGGCTACCCCCCCGCACATGGCAGGCTTTCCAGAACCTCTCATGAGGCGGAGATTTTGACCAAAGGACCAACCCCAGGCTAATTCTGTTGGATGTTTGCCACTTTTATGTCTAAAAGGTGAATATGTAGTAATGCCAAAAATGTGGGGCTCGCTTACCCGGAAAAGGGGCTGCTGCTGCTGAGGCTGAACAATATATTCACCACTGCCAAAGCAGCCACCTTGGGAATAGAGAAAGCTCAAAGGAAATTGAAATTCGTACCATTTTTATTGAGCTATTTGAAATTTGGGTTGAACTGATGTATTCGCAATTCCAAATAGCAACACGCCTACAAAGAAACGGAACACTAAGTTAGTTATATCGGCTGGTAGAATGAGAGCCAAGTTGTGTAGATCGATATTGTAAAGTTCAAGTTTTTATTCCTGCAAGAGTCACCTAGATTAACCCTACATCTAGAAAGTTCACTAGTGGTTTTAACACGTGCTTCGATGAGTAATCAAGGACCGTTGTTTAGCCATTCGACTCTTTATCGCGTACTCCACTTTGGACACTTCATCGAAATACCCGGTACACAAATCTTTCATAAGGGGAATGCCAGCGTTAGACTGACTTGGCATACAATACACGACAAAGCGCAAGCACTGCTCTCGGACTATTCACGATACCTTGTGTAGAAAGACGAATCTCAAGGCGGCGGAGAAGGCATATATTGAATGACTAGCTCGGTGGAACAATGTAACTAAATTCGAAGTAGGTAGGTGGAGTTGGGCAAGAGCAGATACACTGCTTGCTGCTTTCCTCCTCCAGCAGCGTTACAACCTTCCAACCACTCCTTTTGACTCCTGCATAAGTCTCAAGACTCCTTCGGTTCTTCTGTCTAGCTTCACCACTGGTGGATGACGCACCGAAAGCTTCCTGGTAACATGTTGTATTGTGCTTAGCATGTTGGAAAACCTCTGCCTAAATAGTTGAGCCTTAGAGTAGGAATACAGTCGGCGTCAGTTTATAATGATCTTAGAGGTAAATGAGAAAATAAAATAGGAGGGCTGACGAAAGTTTTAAAAAGAGAAAGATAGTAAACAAGTCTCATGGCAGAACAAAATTGTCTGGCATGTGGACCAACTTTTCAATTTGTTCGTGACTACCTGATAGTAGTAGTAAACATCATTCAATATCTGATACTAAGCCAGGCCGGCATAATCCAGTAACATACAGCTTAAATCTAGTTTTGGATACGCTTAGAAAAGGAATGACTTCTAAAGGCCAAAGAAAAACACAAAACCAAAACCAAACTCCAAACTCCAAACTCCAAACTCCTTGTTACCGCCGACCTATAGAAATAACTCAACAAGTAACAACAAACAAACTCTGCGCTTCTTTTGATCACTTTAAATACCCATGACTCAAAACCCCCTACCAGAAACGCTTTTGAACGCCAAAAACAAAACCAAAACCCAATGTTGAATACTCCAAAACACATTTTCGGCTTGTGTCGTCGCTGTTGAGGTCTTAGTCTAGTGTGTACCAGCGTCAGACTGAAGTGGGCTTGCCAGGCCGGACTACAATTTAGACAGCGGTGCGGTTACACATTTCGCCGCGTTATTCCCCTGATACTAGGCTTGTTGTCATTCAGGTCACCAACATCTCTTTGGTGACCTTTCACTCTCTGACCCTGAGGTTTTAGTGCGGCATTCATCTTCCCCTTTACTTTCGCTCCTGCATTTTTGCCTCCCTGTGATTGGCCTTTCCCTCCTATGGGTTGCTGTCCATTTGGCGCTTTTTTGGTGTTTCCTTAGCATGATGGCGGCGGGGTTGGCCTTGGGTATGGTGGTGGCGGGGTAGGTGTGTCTTCTATCAAAGGGAGTTCGTAAGTAGAGCTAACTCGGAGGTTTTGGATTGTGTGGATGAGGGTTGCTAATGATGGAGAGGAAGGAATGATAGGGAAAGGAGACTGAGGGAAAGAAGGCACTCACCCTGGCAGGTGCAAACATCCTCGCATTGAGGGGAACCGCAGGTCATATCGCCGGCACTGTCACACCCGCAATCGTGCCTGCATGCAGGCAAAGTACATGATAGATAGTAATTGGCTGCGATTTGGTTGGCTAGAAACAATGTAAGGAAGATGTGGAAGAAACGCATTTTGAGGGCTGTTGGTGGTTCTTGGGAGAAATGAGAAGGTAGAGAGTTGGTGGAGAAGTTTGCAGCTCGTCGTTTTGGATGACAGTGTTTTTGTTGTATTGTTGATGATGTTAGTAATATAGATGATTGGAAGAGTATGATGTTGAGATGATTCTGGACACTCACAGAGCAAGAGCTCTATATATAAACGTACAGTACCTTCATCACTTCCCATCTGCTTCTCTTGTTACAGGCTCAAGGCTATGCCCTTCGTTGTGGCCATGGATTTCCATCCTTAACCTCTCAAATTAACTACATGACCTTTAAACCTATAAGATATAGACACTATCTAACAACCAACAAATATCTGAAAGTTGGAACTACCATAAGTGGTTCAAGGCTCAAGGAGAGAACTCCCACACAAGGCTTTCAGAACGCTAATAAGTGATAGAGGATGAAAAATGACTGCAGTGTTTAATAATAGCGATACCAACGCGAATTCTTTGGGCATGCAAAGCGATTTAACCTTCGTGTTGCTGGTTTTTAGTCAGCTTTTTTAATCTACCAAGTTTTTTTTCACTCACTTCATAAACTTAAATTACACTTTCTCTTCTTTGATTAGCGACATATAAAGTTAATTCTTGTAGCAATATTAAAATTGGTTACATATTATTAACATAAGCAGGCCAACGAATTGTACTCCTTGTGATTACCCAGTAGGCGAATCGTTCCAATCAATTTCTCGAGCTACCGGATCCAAATTACCTCCAAGTCTTCGCGTTGATTAGTCAAGCCATGAGAACAGCGATCTGCCAGACTTAGCATCCAGATTCAAGTTTATGACGCACTATGCGTTATGTGTTTAAATTTTATTTTTTTTGAAAGATTAGTCACTGTATGCTACTTATTTAAACTTTTAAAATATTATTACTTATTATTCACGTCCTTCAAGCCCATGTCACATCGCTAATAATCCTAATAGCTATTGGCATCCACCAAATCTGTTTAGCTACATGAGTTTCAGTGGTGACCGGATAAATCTTTTAGTTCAACCAAGCCAACTAAGGCTCTTTCTGGTAGCCGCTCTATATCTAGGTGATTATATTTAGACTGCGCAGAAACCCACGGGGCGGGCCGGGGCCCCCGACCCATGGGACCCCGTGGGTCGGGTCTTCGAGGCTCGCTTCCCCCGTGGGGTGGGTTGTATATTTTGACCCCAACCCGCGGGACCTCAATGGGGCCCCGATAAGATTAACTAAATATAGAAACTACAGTCAAACTCCTCTACAAGAATGTAGGGCGGACTGGCGGAATTTTAAAAATATACGAGGTATTCTAGTATCGAGATGATTCTTTCCAGTTTTGGCATTGATTTTTCTATGTGCACACAGGTTAAACAAGGCTATTTTGTATACTTGTTTTTACAAAAGTACTTGAAATGCAAAGTGGTTGATTAGTATAAAAATTAGTATAAAAATTAAACTTCAAATGTTAAATCTAAACATATTGTAATAGAGTGGAAAAAATTGTGAATTATAATAATACAACACTAATATTCTAAAACTAATTTTTTTTTTGCTTTTTTGACCTGTGAATGCCTATTGGAGTATCCGGCACAATATTACCAATACCAGGAGTCGGAAGTCGAGGCAGCTCTTGACTACTATTACTAGATAGTTCCCAGTTCGTTGTTTCAATTGACGGTTCGCGGCGATTCCTAAGTGTATTTTGAAACTGAGTAGTCGAAAGTGGCTGATTTTGATGAATTGATTGACGTAAAGATTTAGAAATCTTGTAATCCCAGCGTTCTTGAGCACGACGAGTTCGAACTTCTTCGTTTCCTTCTGGTTCTTCATCACTAATATAGTAATGATTTTCCCAAAGATCAATTTGATCAAGTTGGACTTCAAGATCATTTTCTCGCGTTTTAATTTCCGTTTCCATATCTTCAAGTGTCATATCCTGGATATTAATAGTTGAAAATAGTAGATTTTGAAGCTCACGTGTTCGTGAATGTTCAACGAGCGAATGATAAACCAAAAGAAGCGACCGAATAGTTGTCGGTTGAAGCTGGCCACGGCGATATCCGCATATATCACGTGCAAAACTAAAAGCACGTTCTACTCCAACACCGGCCATCGGGATACAAAGTAAGTCTCTAGCCATTGCTGATAAGCCAGGAAGCTGTGTTTCAAGCGATTTCCAAACAAGTAGCGGTGATCGATTATCAGGCTCTAAAAAACAACACAAAGATTAGTATAAAAATTAGTATAAAAAGTAGAATTGTAAACATACTCATAGCCAGCCATTCATCAATTTCAGAAGGAGAAAAGTCATCATCTTTGCGATAAGGGTTCTGAATGTCTCGAGTAAAGCGCTTGCGACTTAATGCCAATGCTAAAGGGTCGTGATTAACTTCTCGAATTTGAGAAAGTCGGTCAGCATTCGTAGACTTTTCTTTATATTCCGTATCGTATAACGACCGAAATTGACGCTCAAATTCTTTGGCCCAATCAACTGTTTTGAAATTAAGCCAGCAGTAATCTTCTTCAAAGCATTTTAGCTTCGATTTTGGATCAAGAATTGCTCCGATGCCATACAAACTACCAAGACTACTATATGTTTTGTTATAGTAAGTATCAAGCTTGGCTTCTGCAGCGTTAATCGCACCAATTAAATCTTTTACCCAAAGTTGAGCAACAGACTTTTTGGTTAATACTCGGCGAGATTCTTGCAAGTGTTCAAACAATTCATCGTAAATTGATAAAGCATAAGGCAATGTTATGCTTGTTGTTTTGCCGATTGTTGTTGTAAAAAAATTGAAAGGACGTAACAAATCGGCCAAATAGCCAAGTTTTTTCCATTCTAATGCAGAAAAAGAAAAAGGCTTAGCAGGATCGTATGCACTGCAAAATTGATTGATAGACTCTTTAAGACGCAATGCACGAAGAATCATATGCACTGTTGAGTCCCATCGAGTGCATACATCAATTAACAATGTAAGAACTGGATCATTCGGAGAAGATGAATCTCTGATTTGTTCTTGTTGAACTCTTTGAAATCGATGTTTCCGCTGTGCACTGGAATTAACAAGAATAGCAAGCTTTCGAATCTAATATAAGATTAGTATAAAAATTAGTATAAAAGTCACGTGTTACATACCTTTGCTAGTATATATGGAATACCACGTTTGTCACTAGCTTTGATTCTCTCAAGATCAGACAGCTCTTTTTCTGCTACCCAATTCCGAACAAATGTGTCGTTAGTAGGCCTCAATTGAACAAAGCCCAAAAGTGCTTGAAGACTAAGCTGAATCACATGCGATAAACACGGCACGTGTTGGACTTTCTTTTTTAGAATACTATTAGCTTTCAAAGCTTCTTGTAAGTATCCGTTGATTTCGAGAACCATTGTAGTATTCGAACTCGCATTATCAGTTGTAATTGAAACAACACGATCAAAAAGATTGTGCTGTTGAAAAACGTTATTGACAACTTGAGCAAGCGCATTTCCGGAATGAACGTTTACTAAACTTTCAAATCCTATTAATTCTTGACAAAGAACCCATGACTTATCAATATAGTGAGCTATTATACCCATAAATGATAGTCTTGTTGTACTAGACCAGCAATCAAGAGAAATTGCAATTTTGCTTCCAGGAACAACATTTGAAAGCATGTTCTGTTCAAGTTTGACTGATTGTTCCATTAGTCGATTCTTCATAGTTGTTGCAGAAGGAAGTTCGAAATTTGGATTTTGCATAACAGCTAGCTTTCTCCATTCAGGATTTTCGACTGCGCGGAAAGAAGTACGAAGTGAAACAATAGTTGCAAGAACCTGGTCGTGAAATGCTTGCTTCGTAAAGATTGGTTGCTATTAATATTAGACATTATACTAATATTTATACTAATCTACTTACAGAGATAGCGTGAAACATGTCTTCCACTTTTTTCTGCCTTGTATTACTTTGGCTAGAATAAACAAAGCATTGCCGAGACGCTATATGACCAGACAAAGCTTTTGTGCCGGTATTCCGCGTATTTGGATGTGCGAGAACCTTGTTGCAGTTTTGACATATGACTTTAGGCTCTCCGGTGATCCGGTGTATTCCTTGATCGAATTGTTTCCAAGCAATAGATTTTCGATTTTGAGATTTCCAATTTAATTGCTTTACCAAATCAATTGATTGGTTTGCAACTGCTTGAACTGCCCATTGTGTACTTAACCACCATTCAACAAACTTATCGTGATATTCGAGTTCCCATCGAAAATATAGGTTTTTTGGACCAATTTGCGAAAATAGTAAATTGTCAGAAGTATTTGGCTCAAATGAGCTAAAAGGATCAGAAAAAGTCTTGCGAATTGCTTGACTCCATAGCAACAAAAGTGTGCAAGTAAAAAAAAAGCATCAAATCGGAAAGAAAAAACAAGTATTTAAACACAAGTTAAATTACTACTTCCAAAAAATTGTACATATTAAAGGTTATAATTAAACTTCCAAAAATTAATGTAAAATATAATGATTAGTATAAAGATTAGTATAAAATTGAATATATCTGCTTAAAGTTCCTTGCTTCATTTGTTGTATATACTTAAAAACTACATATACATTTACAGCTTACGCGGCTTTTGAAAGCTGCTTTGTAAACCAAAGAATGCTTTAACGATTGTTTGACTTAAAGAATTGTCTGTCATCAAAAACAAATCATTATAAGCGGGGAAAATACGTTCGTATGATCCATCTTCCGGAATTTCCGTAGCATATACCATATCAAACGCTTCTCTATGGCCTGTCAACGAATCGGAGAAGCCGAATCCTGTGTCATTTAACTTATCGTCGGCTGGCCACCAATTTGCAGGGCCCGGCAGATCGATCCACTCTTCATTTCCGTATGCCCATGCTGCAAGATTTTTCCAAATTGCCTTTTCTCCTTGAGTAAAGTATCTTTCAGGAGTTTTATACGCATAGAATTTGCTATATCAGTTAGCAGATTAGTATAAAAATTAGTAGAAATTTGTACTTCTTGTAAATGTAAGGACAGCTTGTTCTTTCCAAGTATTCCTGTCCACCAGCAGCAAGCTTTCGGATTTTGCGGAACAAAGATCGACGGCTTCGGCGCCATTTTCTTTGCCAAAACTTAAATTCAAGCTTTTTGGCATCCTGAAATTGTATTAGCGTTATACGAATCATTATATTAATCTGAAACTTACTAAAATGGATCGTTTATGCTTGGCAATCCCGTCATTTTTCAACTCTTTAGCAGATTTGCCGACAACTGCTTTATCACCGTTTTGCTTTTCATAATCCACTATGCTCACGCCGGTCCTTCGCATTGTTACGGACAACGTCCTCTACAGGCAGAAGTCCACTTCTCTTCTGCCTCAACTTTTACTAGCACATGGTACTCGCCAGGATCCAGCTCCAATTCTGCCGTGACAGATCTGCTCATCCAATAATTACCATGGCTTCGAACGATGTACTCTTCTTCCCCAGATTTATGAACTCTAAAGCTCAATTTGAACTGATACTGGCCGCCAAGTCCGCAAAAATATCGGCCATCGAGCTTCATACATTAGCAGATTGTTCTTTCCGAATATCAAATTACTTACCTGAGATAAAACAAGTACAATAGGCGCCTTCTTTTCCACCGTGAACGCAAATTTGGTACTATGGTAGTCTGTAGACCAGGACACTTCCAACTGTGTCCATTGTTGGGTGACTTTCCATTCATCATCAAAGAGCCGGGTTCGGTCGAAAGTTTGATACTTCTTCAGGAGATCTTCGTAAGACATCCAGAATGCACCATCATCTCCGAAACGATGATCTAGTTTTTGCATCCATTCCGGTGTCCATTCTTTGCTGCCATCGCCTGAATGTGTCAGCAGGTATGTAGCATTGACGACAAAATGTGGGACGTACTCCATGCTCCTTTCCACTCGTACGTTCCCCATGGATTTCTGAGCAGAACAAGTCTTTTGCCATCAATCTCAACAGCCCTCATGATAGAGTATGCATGTCCCTCGATAATGCCTTTGCGCTCACCCCATGGGCCCCAGAATATTCCTGCAGCGCAACCAAATAGAAAGTCCTTATTGACCTTCAAGAGCTCCTCTTTCCAGAAGTACTCCTTGTCAAGGATATCTGAACTGAAGATCTCGGTTGTCACTCCTCCCGTCAGATCCTCGATAGCTTCACCGGTGAATCCACCTTCAATGGCCTCGTAATCACCATGTGCCTTGGCAAAGGCTTTCTCCAGAAGTGGCAACCACGTCTCGTTGGGATCTTCGCACTGGGCAAAGTACAATGCGCTTGAACCGGACTACATCTATCAATAGCTGAATCAATGACATGACGGTTGTAAATACCTGATAAATTTTTTGATAATCCTCTTCTGAGTTGATACGCTGGTGATCGTCGATCAAATTCCGTTCCACCCAGCTCTCATCGTAATCTGGCTTTATCAAGAATAACTTGTCATCAATAATCTCACTCACCCATTCGCCATCACGGTAAATCACGAAACCATAAACACCAACATTTTCGTCTCTAGCCACGCAAACTTTCTCGATCAAGCCTTGCTTATTGGCCAAAGTTGAAAGTGCGGCCAGGAACCAACAGTCTCCGTCCGCACCTTGTCGAATATCTTCGGCAGCTGCACCGCCTTTGTAGAACTCTGGTTGTTCGAAAATATCTCCAACTCTCTTTACAGAGCCAGGAGAAAATCTGGGTTCGTAGTCGGACGTATCCTTGAGTGATGTAAGGGTGTTGTTAATGCCCCATTTCAAGTCAAACTCAATGTCAAAATGTGGATCGCGATATTTTTGATTGACTCGACGACACTCTTTCACGATCCTCGCCACCTTATCCTTGCAGGTCTTTGCCGCTTCTTCGTAGGATGCTACTGCGTTTTCTCCTGGGATGACCAATTTTTGCTTGCGCCTACTTTCTTCGCATAGTTGTTCTTCGGCAGAATTGTGGAAGCTCTAGAGAATACATGGTTAGCAGCTTCACATTGGCACAGTAACTGATTGTAGGAAGTGGCTCACCTTCCTGGAGTCTTGCTATCAAATTTACTCCAAAATTCGTTTATGCTGTCTTGCGGCGACTGCTTTTCTTCTTTGAAGCTGGCACTGCTGGTGTGAATAGAATTTGTCCATCTCTAGCATTTTGAAGTCCTGACTGGGAAGACCCTGAGGAACTGTCGTCATTGCTATCCATGTTCCCTCTTACTCCTGCTCCCTTGATATTCCCCTTCAAGCCTCGAGCCTTGTTAATATACGATAGCATACTATCAGGAAATAATGTGCACCTTCGTTCAGTTGTGCTTCCTGTTAGACAGAAAGGATGATAACAAAGATCTAAGGAGAAAGGGGTGAACGTTTGAGAATCCAACATTTATACAACCAACAACTCACCAACCTACATGCAGGTAATGCTCCTATGCGGCGTAGAATGTTCAATATAACCGCCGGGCCTTGACCTCTCTACAGCTCGGGCTGCGGCTGAACATACGGCTAGCATTTCCCATGTTGATGTCCAATAATGATGGATAGTTTTCTCCTTCAAGTTACATGTTAGGAGGCTTGGGAGTATGATTAGAATGAAGCTCAGGAAACAGCCCCCAATTTTGATGGATCCTGCAGATGCTGACGGCTTGGCACACCGTGATTTGTTGGACTCAGGCTCATACAGGGCATCCCTGCAGTACGTAAGCAGAAAACACATGGCTGGTGGGGCAAAAGAGTACCTTTTGGACTTACTTGCAATCTCAAGATTCGAATACCAGACACCTGCAATCTAGGCGTCGGTGCAATGCCTCGAGCTATCAGAGGTAAAAGACACTCTATGCTTAGAAACTAAGTATCGAAAAATAACACATAGCAGGTGTACTTGTGGAGTGTGACCCTTCAATAAAGGCTATCATCCTCAAGATCGATGCCGAGGAGAATGCTTTCATTGTGGAGGATCTTGATGAGCAGCGTCTCGTAATCAAAGAAAATATGGTCGCCCTACTGAAGATGCGGCTAGACGATGTGAGTTACGGGCTTTTCGGAGTTGCTCTGTTACTAAAACTTACAGGTGCTGAAGGAGACCCTTCAGGAGCCTGAAGCTTCTGGATCGGACGCTGATTGAAAGAGCAAGGTCTTTTTACAATGAGAGGCATGCATGCTCCTTCTTTCGAGATCCAGGAATGCGTTATGAAGATTTGGTAGAGCTAGATCGGCTGGCGTTGTTTTGACTCTGCGTTGCCTTCAAGCTATGCACACTTCCGTGGCCTCCTCTAAGCATGCCATCCTAATGCTCATTACTGTGATATAGAGTAATATTTTATACATATCTTTGCCTCACATGTGGTTCCTTCCTTTTCCAGTATTAAAATTCAACTATGATTTGCGGTAGGTTAAGTACGGAGGTCAATCTACCAGATAGACCTCCGTTGTCCAAAGGGCTTTTCAGCTGTAATACCTTTCAAAATGATAATTTTAGCCAAACCAGACAAGGATCAAGCTATTAAAATCGCCTACAAAGAGTCTTAACAGCGAAAGACAGGATTTAGGGAAGTATCAGTCAATGTTTCCATCAGCAGCTTGGATCCGAATGGGTCTTAGTCATGCCAGCCGGAGACCGGCGGCCGTGATCCTGCGATGGATAGACAAAGGAAGTTTCCCCATCTTTGTATTTGCACTTGTAGCTTATCCTACTTCATGGTATACTGCTCATTTGAGATTGTCAGGATCCAGAAAAAATTCATATCTCTGAGACTTACTATCATTAATAGGTCCATCGAGCCAACCGACAAACGGGAATTCACTTTCTTGCTGATCTGCTGTAGTTGAAACTGGACTCGCCAAGTAGGACCCCGCCATAGGCATTGCACCCCACCTTGACGGAACTTGCATATAAACAAGATATTTAGTGAACGGGAGAGTTCAAATCTTCTCAAATAAATTACTTACTTAAAGCACAAAATGAGCCATCCCCGGGTATCTGAGTTAGGGTGGCCTACTACTCTACCAGAAGAAGATTGGGAGGAGATTCGTCAAGGAGTACCTACGACCGACGACCCGTTCATACGCAAGTATATGGAAGGACAAGCTGCTTTGATTGCCCAAGAAAAGAAGCAGCGCAGTGGTAGGCGAAGCTTTTCAAAATCTGAGGCTAGGCTAATATTTCTGGTAAGACTATGCATTTCGAAACTCCCTGTCTCCAATCGCAAAAGAAGCCTGCGAGATCGTTAATCGCATCCGGGAAGAAGAGAAGAAGACAATATGGACGGCAGAATTTGAAGATGCGCTGGCTCAAGAGACAGGTGTCAACATATACCCCGGAATGATGTTTGGTTTGGCAAAAAATCGCATGGAGACAACCAAGTTGTGGCAAATTGTGAGGAGGATGCCCAAAGGAGCATTACTCCACGCCCACTTCGATGCTCTGGTGGACCAGGAATTCTTATTTGATACCCTGTTATCCACCCCTGGCATGCATATATACTGTTCTACACCAATATCAACGCCACATGAGCTTGAAATTGCACCCGTTAAATTTCGATATATGAACGATGAGCATGGTATTCCACATTCTATGCTTTTCAGCGTCAAAGATTCACTAAGGAAAATATAGTAAATGAGAAATCAATTTGGAGCTCGAATATGTTCCCAACACCCCAGTATTACTCACAGAAGCTGTTGCGAATTTCCCAAATGGGGAAAGGCCGGATTTTTGAGCTGGCTGAGCTCTCGCTGCACCATCACGGAGACAGAGTCTATCGAGCATCATCACGGAGTTGATGCGGTATGGAGAAAGTTTCAATCCGTATTTGTTATATTGAGTACAATCGTTTTCTATGAGCCAATCTTCAAGAAGGTTAGTTCACTAAACAGTGGTTTGGCTTGGGTTTAGAGCTCATTTAAACTAGTTTATGATAAGGATGTTACAGCAATTGCTCGCAGACGGGGTAAAATGGGTTGATGTGAGGCTTGCATTTGCATTTCATTATTTCAAAGAAGGGTCCGAAGAAGCAGAAAGCTCATATGATCGAATGTTTCAAATCTTCGGTGAATCAATTGAGAGCTTCAAGGCATCCGAGGAAGGAAAGAACTTTTGGGGCTGTCGAATGATATGGACTGGCCTCAGAGCCTTGGACACAAGAAAGATAATCGAGGATATGGACGCGTGTATTGCTATCAAGGTATTGACGTCCATCACCCACGATCCATCTCTAGGTTCTTTATCTTGACACTTCCACCAAAAATTGCTCGCTAACTTTATCCCAATAGTTAGCATATCCCCATCTGATTAGTGGTTATGATCTAGTAGGTCAGGAGGATGCAGGTCGACCATTGAAAGACCTGATACCAGAATTATTCTGGTTTAGGAAGCAATGTGCAACTGAAGGTGTTGTAAGTCGAACCCGAAGAGCATGAATTACTGCTTCGAATCGTGTCTTTTTATTGGTAAGGTTTAACTTGGAGACACGCTGACCTGATTTTTGAATCTAGGAGATCCCATTTTTCTTTCATGCAGGCGAATGCTTAGGTGATGGCAATGATACAGACCAAAACCTGTTTGATGCTGTCCTCCTTGGTACTCGAAGAATTGGACGTAAGTACTATTTGAGTGACCTTCTCCCCTCCATTACCTATTCTGCTATCTTCTATTCTTGTGCGGCTAGAATAATATTTTAAGCAATTACTGACCTAATCATATTAAGATGGATATTCGCTTTATAAACACCCACTTCTGATCGACATGGTCAAGGAGAAGAAAATACTTGTTGAGAGTTGCCCGATATCTAACGAGATTCTTCGATTGTGTGCTTCGGTCCTTTCTCACCCTTTGCCAGCACTACTCGCCCGTGGAGTCTCCTGCTCACTCTCGAATGACGATCCATCAATACTTGGGCAAGGCGTGAACGGAATGAGTCATGACTTCTGGCAGGCGCTACAAGGTTGGGATAATCTTGGACTCGCTGGCCTAGGGTCACTCGCAGAGAATAGTGTACGCTGGGCAGCGTTTGAAGATCAAACATCTGCGGCCTGGCTCCACGATATCAAAGAGGCATCCCTGGGAAGTGGTGTTCGAGCAGAGAGGCTAAAGCAATGGTCCATTGAATGGGAGCAGTTTTGCTTATGGGTCGTTACCGAGTATGGAGATGATGGGGAGAGTATCAGGAAAATAAGAGAGGAGACAAGCTTTGATGTCCAAGACTAAAACGCCTTCCTGTGCATCTATTGTGGTTCAACACCCTGTATATTGAGCGACCTAGAATTGGGTGGTTAGAAAAATTATTTCATTTCAACAGAGTTTTCATCCGCGAGGGGACCTGTGCAGATAGACTGAAGTTACTCAATAGATCAAAGAATGTCATGCTGAGATACAGAAGCTCATAGTAATAAGAATGATAACCTAACCATCTGCGGCTTAAAAGAATGCAGATTACAGAAATAATTGGAAATGTTTTGTTTTTGACACAAAAATAACATGTGCGAGTCAAGAACAAGTCAACCACCTGCAACGAGCATATATAGCACTGCGCTGAGATCGCGGTGCTACGTGCCCCGTGGGTAACCGACTTAAGCAATTGCAAGTCATCAATACGAAGTATCACAGAGAGTGATACAAACAGCCACTTTGTTCAATAAGCACTCCGTAGCGCCAGATGGTGTCTATACCTAGCAGCAATACAGAATCATCCAGAAATAAGCTTCAGATTGTGCTTTGTTCCGAGAGAACCACAAACTTGCTGCTGCTGCTAGTGAAAACTTTGATTCCGGCACATGATGTTGATGGAGCAGGAATCTCCAGATGGGGCATAGCAGGCGCGGTTGATGGCACAAAGGAAGTAGGTGAGACCGTGATGGAGGAAGGTGGCTAATGAACCAGGCAATACTAAAGATTCGGTATGAGACGGCTGAAACTCTTTTGGAGCGCTCAACGCAGGTATAGCTTGGCCTAGGAATATGTTGTATGATCATGTGGGGAGACCCAGAAATATTAAATGTGTTGTTTTTTCATCCCGGCCAGGGGCACGACTGCCTCGGACTTAGTGCTAATCGTACCCAGAAGCGTCAATATCTGCTGTACTTAACTACCCACAACCCGCTTCTCAATTCACAGCAGTCTAGGCGACATATCTATCTCGGTTCAAGTCATATAAGAATGTATATAGAGTCAAAAAATAAAACATCGTATTCTTATGTCTACTGCTGAAGACTGCTCGTTCCTTCCCAGGACCGAGGACACAATTGAAGAAAGTGCAAGTTTGAAATACCATAAAATACAAGAAAGAGCCAAAGATTATCAACCAACCTACTCACTGATTGCGCCATCTCTGAGTTAGCATATAATTTTCCATCTTCATTGGTTCTCGAAAAGAACAAAATCTACACCATTTCGGGCTTTCTCCTTCCTTTTTATTCGACATTAACGACGACCCGTGCGCTCAAACTTGTAGATAGTAATAGATTCTACACAAAGTATTACTCGCAATCAAGACGACCAAATCCCAAAGACAAGATTAAGGGAGATACCACATGTCTACATCTATGAACCACCTTCGCCTTTCGTTGGAGGCTCTTCGAAATGCCGATATCACAGAAACGATAGCTGATCCAACTGCTACAACAACAACCACTCCTCCCTTGAACAGTAATCGCTCGTTCTCACTGTGAATGGAAAGGATTGTGCTAACATACATGACAGACGAGCCTAGCGATAAATTGAACATTACCGATATCCCTCCCGAGCTCCTCCTAAAGATCTTTGGCCTCCTCCCGCCTATCCGCTCGGCATGCCTTGGTCTAACCTGCAGGAGATTCTACGCGATCCACTACATAATGCACGGTGTCGTTCCGCTAAAAACTCAAGAACCCGCTTCAATTTTCATTCAGCACTTCCCCGACACAGGTCATCTTCTCGCTACTCCCCAGCCTGAAACGATCAACCCAGAGGACCCAAGTTTAGGAAAGCTTCTGGAGAAAGGCTGGCTCGGCGACGGCCATGCGTACAATCATCGGAGCTTCAAGTTCGTGACGAGGAAGCGGATGGGGAAATTGGAGAGGAAATGGGAGAAGTGGCGCATGGTCGAGCAGCGGATTGATGGGGAACGGATAGCACGGGATCTTGGTTGGATGAGCAATTGTGGCTATGGCAGGTATGTGAGGAAGCTATGGTCAGATACGAGTAGCGATACCGAGGAAGACATGGATGGAGACTGGCAGAGCGATGAGGGTGGTGAAGATCGTGGTGGTACTTGGGAGGATGAAGGCGGGGAGAACGAGTTTGCGGGTTTGCAACCTGGATATGCCGAGAGAAGCTCAGAATTTATTTTAGAGGACCTTGCCGAAGAGCATGGCGATGTAGGAGGTGAAGCAGGTAGCGGCGAGGCAGATGATAAGTTTGACCTGAAGGAGGTCATTAACGAAATCAGCCATTGATGACGATGGAGTACGTCTTGTTGGCTCTTTGGCGCGGTTGATACAACCACAGGAACTCACTTAATAGCTTGCTGTTTGTATCACAGGTCATGATTTCGAAGAACATGAGTAGAGGATTCGTCACTTACTTGAATGCAAATTGATGGACCAAACGGAGGATAATAGCAAATGCGTTGAGTTTTATCAAGACTAGTTTCAATTGAACTCGCAACCTAACTTCTTGTATTTCAATTTTTTATCCCAAGGAAGATATGAAGCTACAATACCTTTCTATTCTCTCATCGCCTCCTAGCTTGAATACCCATCACGTGTTTGTTAAGCGAGGTATTTAAGGGGCGGATTCGCAATCCTCTCCTCCTCTCCTACTTATCCAATCTTCGATGGCATTCTACCGAGTCTTGGATATCTATTTCTGAGACCATCATACTATTTGATGGATATCCACGCCGAATACCCAAAATAAATTGATTAAAGCGAAACAGTCAGTGCGTGCGTGTTAACCCGTCAGCGTCATTCCTCCAAAATGCGACAAGGCCACTCCTCAAAATCACATATCCTAGCAGCATAGAAGTAAATTAATAGACTGACTGAGACATGTGTTCAAGGCTCTGCTTCTGTTGCGACTGCTGCCTGGAACCATCATAATCTCCACCCAATCAGCCTTGCTCGTCAGCAGAAGAAGGTGAAGCGAGCCATCGCGGGGTTGGGCAATAAATATAACATGCAACCTCAAGAACTAACATCACCCACCTCAGCTGCAACAATATATAGCCATCTTACCTACTTCTCATACGAATTAGAGTCCTCATTCACAAATAAATCCAAAAACATATCATTCATAATGCATCGCATCTACCGCCGCCTACGACGGCTCATCAAATGGAGCACCGAGCCTGCCACCGACGGCTCTGATGCCGAACTATACGCCACGCCCCTCCACACCAAGGACCTATCGCCCGACCCCCAGAGCGCTTCCCCGTTGTACAACGGGTGCATCCCGCCCGAGATCCGGGACCAGATCTTCGAGTACGCGATGACGGAGCTCACGAAGACCGACCTCAGGTCGCAGTACCCGGCCAACACAAACTACACCCGGCCGGGGTACACGGGACGGCGGATGGTGACGACGGCGCTGCTGCTCACCTGCAAGCGCGTGTATCTGGAAACGTACCACTTGCCGCCGGTCAT
Organism: Chalara sp. BL73; assembly: GCA_918026815.1. Taxonomy (NCBI): domain Eukaryota; kingdom Fungi; phylum Ascomycota; class Leotiomycetes; order Helotiales; genus Chalara; species Chalara sp. BL73. Next base: position 8,471 of record CAKJVC010000059.1, on the reverse strand, counting down.
GAAAGAGCATGTCTTCTGGCACGCGCGCTCGCCGGCCACGAACCGCAACCTGTCTCTGCACGAGGACCGCTACTTCGCCTTCCTGGAGCCGTGGCAGCGCGCCCTGGCCAAGGAGATTCACTTCTTCACGCAGCTGTACTGGCTGGAGCAGAGCTTCCCCAGGCTGGCCAGGGAGGGCTTCATGCAGGGGCTCGAGAGGGTCAAGATCACGGTGCGCAGGGGCGACTGGTGGTATAATGAGCATAACGCTCCTTTGGGGATCAATCCGGCGAGGGAGGATGGGGAGCCCTTGCTGATGAGGAGGGATATGAGGAATTGGGCCAAGGTGGAGTGGTCGGAGTGGAGCTGGGGAATGCTTTCAGGCAGATGGCCAGCTTGAAAGAATTGGAGCGGTGGTTGGAGACTAGCATGGATAAAGTTACGGAGCTCAAGAAGATTGTTGAGTGGGCGAAGGGGTGGAGGTTTCCCATGACGAAGAAAAGAGAGGATGGCGGAGAGGGAGAGGAAGAAGAAGGAGGAGGAGAGAAGATGTGGTTGTGCAGCGATGGGAAGGTGAATGAGTGGGAGTGGAGGGGCGGAAATGTGTTTTGGAGTGGTACTGGCCCGTATTGTGGTGGAATTATGAAGGGTAGCACGACGGAGCAGGATCTACAGGAAGAATGTAGGAAGAAAGAGGAATTGAAAGCGAAGGGTCTTGGGCCTACGCTCAAGGTATTTAACTTGAAGTATAAGTTGACCAGGGTCAAGGACCGGCGTTGAAGGTAGAACAAATCTACATCATGTGTCTGTCATTGGCCGTACGAGACATGAAATCAAGATAAGTTCGCGAAATACAAGGAAGACGAGGAAATTGATAAATCCTTCAATTTTTATATGTTACAATCTAGCCTAGGTATATCTCGTCAACGAAGGACTTCCAGCAGCCGGCGGAGCAGAGAATTTTGTCTGCACGAAAACCTTCTGCATCCCATCTTCCTTCTTCTCGAACTTATAATACACCTCCTTCAATTCCGAAATATCCACCCGATGAGAAACCATCTTCAGCGGATCAATCTCGCCGCTCTCGATCATCTTCAACAACTTTTCCCAGTACATATGTACGGGCGCCTGTCCGTTGCCGACCAAGCGGATACCTCTCTCCATCAGGGCTCCGATGTTGAAATGGTTGGTCTAATATATCAGCGCTTCGTCTTGATTCACGGGAAACCCTGGGAAAGACTTACGAAGCCAACATAAACGCCAGTGATGCCACACCGGCCGAAGTTCCTGACTGATGTAATCATCTCGTTAACAATTTCAGAGGAGTCGGTCTCGAATCCAAGCATGAGCTCGAAGTAGTGAGCCCACCCTTTCGGATATTCGCCCGCTACACACTCAAGAGCTACATCTGGGCCACGACCATCGACCATCTCCTTTAGCTTTGAGGTGACGGATGTGCCTCTCGGCAGGGAGCTGAAGTCAAGGGTCTCTACTTTGGGATACTTGGACCTGACATAGTCTAGCCTCCAACTAAAACGTTTTCTAGTCAGCATTGTCCCGTCGATATTCGGGGCTTGAACTAACTTCTGATCAATCACAATAACTCTGCTTGCGCCATTGACGAAAGCGAAATCAGCACACATCTGTCCGATAGGGCCTATCGAATCTGTTAGCCTCACCCCCCTTTCCATCTTTCAAAGATGCAGACTTGCCAGCACCCCAGATCGCAACAACGTCGCCCTTCTCCACCCCCGTATCAACCACGCAATTCCAGCTCGTAGCGAGTACATCACTCAGATACAACGCCTTCTCATCCGGCACCGCATCGGGGATCTTAAGCAAATTGACATCCCCGTACGGGACCCTCACGTACTCGGCCTGCCCGCCAGCGAACCCGCCCGTGAAATGCGAATAACCAAACATGCCGGCCGTGCGGCCGCCGTACATACCTTTTCCATGGTGTTCGCGTTGGTGTTCTCGCACTGGCTGCTCAGCTTCCGCCTGCAATAAAAGCAATCGCCGCACGCGATCTGGAAGCTCGCCACGGCCCGCTGGCCCTTCTGGAGGTCCTTCACCCCGGCGCCGAAACTCTCGACCTCGCCGCAGAACTCGTGGCCCAGGATATCGCCCTTTTCAAGCTGCACGACGGTCCCGTGGAGGAGGTGCAGGTCGGAGCCGCAGACCGTGGAGCCCGTGACTTTCAGGATGACATCTCGGTCCTCAACAACGCGGGGTTTGGGCACGTCGCGGACCTCGACCGTGTTCTTACCGAGCCAGACGAGCGCTTTCATCGTTTCGCCGCTGGGATCTGCGTATTTCGCTCTGTCCCTTCCCGGGTTTGTGATGTCCTGTTCCGTGGTCGCGGAGCCATGTCCTATGATCTTCTCCACAACGGAAGCTGCCTGGGAGACTGCCATGTTTAAATTTTCAGACTAATGCCAATAAGAACCTTCTTTAAGCAATTTTTTTTTTTTTGATAATTTGGTATCTATCAAGGTGCAATTTAAATAGATACGACCAGAGTGATGTTGTATTTACATAGAATTGTTTTGGGTGTTACGTCACGAGTCTCATCACGACGTCACCTATCTTTGACACTTTTTGTAGTCCCAACAAGAGGGGCAGGCTGACCAAAACATCACAAATTGTGGCAACTTGCTTTATAGGTAAAATGTACAAGGTATAAAAATTGGAATTGTCCAAAATTGGAAGGTAGCTAAGGGGTTTGTAGACACAGGGCTCCATTCCTAGACTTTAGAACACTGCTGGTGGACATAAAAGAGTGCAATGCTGGGTGATCGCTTGATAGATAACCTTGGAGGATATATGCTGGCACTTAGGTTAAACCCGAAATTTACTTGAACATACCAGGCCTGGGCTTGGTTAAAGCATTTTAAACCAAAAACAAAACAAAAACAGGAGTGCTCGTATTAGTCATGGAAAGAATAATGGCATTCGCCATCAAACTTGCTCTGATACCAAAAGCTTGCTAAGAAGAACTTGTCTGAAATACAATCCATTTCGCCATTTACTCATTCCCAGCTATAGCTTCGAGGCACCAGCCGAAACAGGAGCCTGTGCCAAAACCCTCTTAAACCATGCCAACCTTGTCGTTCTAGCAATCTTCGACAACACCGCGTCGGGCGCCATGAGATCAAAGCAATGGAACGCTCCAGGCCAAACATGCAACTCAACACCAACGCCTGCCTCGCTCAGCTTCCCTGCGTAAGCGACATCCTCGTCTCTAAAGCATTCTGCGCTGCCAACATCCACCCATGCCGTGGGCAAGCCTGTCAGGTCTGTCGCCCTCGCCGGCGCAGCATAAGGACTCACATCTGTCGCGCCACGCTTGCCATTTAGATACCAGTTCCAGGCAACTTTGTTATTTGCGCCGGCCCAGATCCCTTCATCCATGTACTGCTGACTACTCGCATCCATCACCCGGTCATCCAACATCGGGCAATTTAAACACTGTGCCAAAATCCCCGGCCCTCCGCGATCCCTCACCATCAGACTCAATCCTGCCGCCAGGCCTCCACCTGCGGAATGCCCGGCAACAATCATCTTCCCGGTATCAATGCCTAGTTCGCCCACGTGATCGCCGGCCCATTTGAACGCTGCATAGCAATCCTCTAACCCCGCCGGGAACGGGTGTTCAGGCGCAAGTCTGTATTCAACGCTGACGAGCACAGCGTCGAGTTCCTTGATCCACTCGAAAGTGCCACCGATCATGAGAAGCTTGGAGCCGAGGACCATGCCGCCACTGTGTATGTAAAAGATGAGAGGGCGAGGCGAGCTGGCTGAGGTCTTCGCGCGTAGTATAGAGAGGCTTATCTTCCCTCCTGGGCCTGGGATGGAGACTTCCTTGTGGATGATCGCTGGATCTACCAATGCGGCTTCTGGCGTTGAGATTGCGGCCAGTCCTGCCCGCTGCTGCTTTACGGTTTCGCTGGTGAAAAGCGGCATGGGAGGAATCGCGTTGAGGATATGGACGAGCTCCGGGTCATATGGTGGTTTTAGAGGAGGCATGGCTGCAAACGAGAAACCAGGAAAGAAGGCAGATCACGGCCTTTGTGGTTTGGAACAAGAGAGCGACCGCGATGGCTAGCACATAGCAGGAGGAATCTCGGAACTAGTTTGCTGATATATATATGGTAACCAGGTTCTTGCTCTCTCCTCCTAGGAAGAAACTCGACTCTACAATTGGCCAAGTACCACGAGGAGGTGAGATGCATGCAGAAAGGTGCTCCACTTTACGCCTAGACTTGTACGAGGATGCTCGCAGAAGGTATTCCGGGGCCGTCCTACAGTATATATCAAGACACCAGCTCGTTGTTTGACAGCTGCTAGCACAGCAGAAAAGCAATGGAGAAAGCCAAAATGAGGGGAAACTGGAGTAACACCTGGGAGCCAAAGCGACTAGCGGGAACCATTATCCACCTGAATCAGCATATGACGACACGTGATCTCACCTGACTCATGAAGTTGTTCGAATTATCAACATGTTCTTCTCAATTCCACTATATTGGCCAGAGCCAGAGAGACAGTTCCTACAAAAAATCACAACAATGATGGTAAGGCTTGGGAGCTTGAATTTGCAACCTATTTTTAACAAAGCTGTCAAGCGCACGAACTGAAAGCCTGAACAATGAGTGCTATGAGATTGAGGATCATAAGCAGGTTCGCAGACTTGCCACGACAGGCTCTATAACCGATGCATCAAAGGCTAGCAATTGGCATGTCCTAGATATTTAAATCATACACCACGCGCCATGATCTGATAGCGCTTCTCATCAAAACTTCAATCAGATATATCGTATGGTACTTATCCTGCCCATTGACAATGAGCTGACATAAAGCAGGAATGCCTTGCTTCGCGGGCCACGCCTTTCGCTTCAGGTGGGAAGTTCACAATCAACAGGATGCGGCTTAGGACATGTACATCCACGCAAAGTTTCGGACGGGCCAGGAGATAGTACGTGGTCTCCCTAACTACTGATGCATCCTAAATGCCAATCTCCAAAGGAAACTCGACCAGACGTCACAGGAGGAGCAATATTGAATGTATAAGAACTATATGCTCGGATGTTGAGGCAGAGGCCTTGCTTCGAATTGTTTCTCTAGACCCCCAGAGCAAAGAAAATAACTGAGCTTCCGAACCTTAATCAATTCTCATCATTAGGCAGACTGAACAGGGGAAGATTATGCTCGAGTTCCGGCCACCCGTCTCAACGGGCCACAAGTCAGCCGGCTTGGTTATAATGACATGGCTCTTGAGAGGAATCAAGAGATTGAAGGTCAAATGCAGCATTATGAGAAATGGCTCAATAATAGGTGTCAAGGATATGTAAGCACGATCTAAGATCTTCTTACCATGTCTCTCCATAAATTTGTACTATCTGCTACAGCGTTTGGAAGTCTCAGACCAACACGATATACGCAAGGACCAAGAATTGGGCCATTTCAAATAATGTAGCTTCAAAACTCAAGAAGTTCTAGAAGAAATACCTGCAGCTATTGAGACGATGCAAGGAGCCTCCATGCGCACGGCTAATCAAACGTCCCAAAGAAGGATAAATCCCCTCAAAATACTTTTACCCGTCCTCGGAACGGGACTTGCGCAATCGCCCGCGGGACGAGCAATGACGCTCACAGTGGCAACATTCTTTATGAAAAGAGCATGATGTAATAAGATTAAGTTATGCGAAGCTCAAGATTAATGGTCTGATCTTGGAGGTAAAGAAACAACGGTTTGCAGTCTCTTACGTTGTGAATTTGTTGCTTGCTTCTGAGGCAAAATCGAACCTGAGACTTCCTAAGTCGGAATCGAAGGGCATAAAGAGCAGCCTGGCAGTTGGATGGCCAACTCTCGACATGGCAGCAACTAAGCCTTGGCTGCAAAGGAGGCAAATACTGAGATATTTGGTACTTAGAGAGTTGCGCGTCAAGTTAGTGTCAAGAAATTTACCGGCTGCGTGCACAATAGCGGGGTTTCCTCATCTGTTAGATACTCGCTCTTATTAGTCCTAACGGAGTTTGTTGTCGTCATATTCAGATATGACAAGACTTCGGTTTTTTGTTATCTCGGATATCGCGCTGTTGGATCATTTGGGCTTGAAAGTTGAGTCTTGCATCGGCTGGTACCAACGTGAAGTGATCGTTGTATAGTTTTGATGAACGCAGCATTCCGCTCCTGGACTGAAACATTATTGCCCCTTTCCTATTAACTTTCTAACCATAAACAGAACCCGAGATGAGACGAAAACGGTCTTTTAATCTATTCTCACCTCTCTCCATTTCGCCGGAAGTACCCATTCAACTGATCCTCAACATCGGACTGGGGCGCTTCACGATGGGCAGAAGTCAATTCCTTTGTCTGGTCAGCTGAGAGTAAACATGTTCTCCAGTTCAATTGCTAACGAAGATCGGGGAGGCTCCGCGGCACATCCTCCCGTAGATCCCAAAACGTGGAGAAAAGGGACACCCTTCCGTCTTCGATGCTACGGTACTTCAACGTACATCTGGTTCCTGGGGAACACTGGAGAAATCAGGGGACCGCCGTCAGCCACCCTTCTGGCCGTGGTTTTATTCGTCATATCCAAGTGGACGGCAACATGCGGCTTGGGATGCCAGGAACGTTATAGAGTATCAGATTGAGCTTGAGCACTCTTGCCGTGCTGACAGCTCAGGTCGAGTCCAGATCAAGCATTATCACGCACCTTTAAGCATCGCGTCAAATATAAACAATTGGGGAAGGACAGGCGAGGCCGGCTGGCACTGACCATGGGCCATATTGCGCACTTTGGGCATCCGCCAATCAGACTCATGAGATGCGCATAAATTCCCTCAATCTGCGGAGGACGAGACGAAATGCCTACGAGCCCTGCTCAAGATTGGCAGTTAGCCATGCTCGTCTGACATTTTAGGTTTGTCGATCATGACACACAAGCTTAATGAAGCTTCCAGTCGCTGAATTTTGACGTGTTAACTTGTTTCACCAGCCGTCTTTCTCGAACTTGGAGTAGCCTCGATCGGATCTTTTTTCATTCTCCAGGTTTTGGACATACCTAGCCATGCGCAACCCCGGATTATTTTGCACCTGCAGACCCTGATGGCAACCCATCTCCCAGTCTTAGAAGGGGCTTATATTAATCGCGGAAGTCGCCCAAAGCCATGCGGAGGTGAAAGGAACTCTTGGATCCGGGGTAACACCTTTTCGTTCGTCGCGCATATGCTATCCCACTAATTTTACATTTGAAGTTTGGAGATGTGAATTCGTGTCATCATGCCTGACCATTGACCAAGGCTACGTGCTAGTCGAGCTCAAGCGTTGCTTCAATATAGTAATGATGATATTGCTTGGCGCTGAAGAGGCGGGGCGGTTTCCCAAGAAACATGGGGTTATCGTTGGGGGCGAGACTGCCACGGCACATGTTGGAGATGAGGAATATCGGACCGTTTGATTTTGCGTGGCGCCGGGCATTTTCAGCCACTGAGAATCCACGGTTTCCAGAAGCAGCCAACTTCCAGGCATACTTCCGTGTGGTATCCTATCTCATCGAGAATAGGACTCGTTGGGGACGTCGTGATACATGCTGCACAACACCCTTCAGTATTCTGTCGGCAGCCATCAATACTCGCAACGTGCTTTCCAGGTGGAAAGCTCAGCGGCCAATAATGTTGTGCGACCTATGTTGGTGATCCCTGGAATTATTATTATCACTGTGAAGCTAGAGAGAGAGAGAGAGAGAGAGAGAGAGAGAGCGCGCCAGAGGGAAGGTGATCGCCTTTCTGGCCGGAGGAGGAAGGCCGGAGAAATTGACGCTCTCGGGTAGCTTTCTCGGACTGAAAGGTAGCTAGCTGGTGACTTGGCAGTATTACAATGTAAACCTCGGCGGAATGCATCAGCAGCATTGCTAGTCGACGCGGCTGGCGACATGAGTATCGTATCGCAGTTCTTGGTCTGGAAGGTATAGCAGTCCAGTGCTATTGATAATCCGGCTTTGAGGTTGATTAAAGTAACGATGCGTGAGCCCGAAGCAGCATCACGGGGTTGGATAGTTTTTTATTTAGTTTTTCTTCTTCTTCTGAAATTGATTAAGGTACGGTACGAGTTTACGGTACTTCTGCGGGATTAGCAGGTGAAAGGTGGAACCGAACGGGAACGGGGGGGTTGTTGTTGTGAGGGTAGGGGACGAAAAGACTTGCGTTAGAGAGGGGCTTGAAGGGCTTTGCGGGTTTGCGGGCTTGCGGGCGTTGAGGAGGGAGGGAGCCAGGGCCGTTGATGCCTCGCTTCCCTTAGCCTACCCGACCTGAGTTACCTATTTGAGACTAGGCGCCATCAGCCATTATCTGGTAAGGAAAAGCGAAAGGGGAAAGGAAAATCGCATAATCGGAGCAACAGCTACCCCTCAAGTAAAAACACATATATGTTGACTGTACTATACTGTAAATGTCCCCCCCTCCTCCTCCGTATCAACAACGTCAACACA